>PVIW01003720.1:0-157339 GCA_004026585.1 Noctilio leporinus
TTGTCCTTCACTGACTGGCTTATTTCACTAAGCATAATACTCTCCAGTTCCATCCATGTTGTTGCAAAGGGTACAAGTTCCTTCTTTCTTTCTGCTATATAGAATTCCATTGTGTAAATGTACCAAAGTTTTTTGATCCAATCATCCACTGATGGGCACTTAGGCTGTTTCCAGCACTTGGCTATTGTAAATAGTGCTGTTATGAACATAGGTGTACATAGGTTCTTATGAATTGGTGTTTAGATCCTCTATCTTGAAACTTTGGCATTTTAGTTATCATGTGTCTTGTTGTGATCCTGTTTAGATCTGACTTTTTGGGACTTTCTTTGCTTCCAGGACTTGTATGTCTACTTCCTTTGCAAAATTAGGGAATTTTTCTTTCGTTAGTTTTTCAAATAAAATTTCAATTTCTTGCTCTTCCTCTTCTCCTTCTGGCACCCCTATGAGTCAGATGTTGACACTTTTGGAGATGTCTGAGAGTCTTCTTATTCTCTCCTCACTTTTTTGAATTCTTGTTTCTTCATTCTGTATTGGTTGACTATTTTTTCTTTATGTTCCAATTCACTGATTTGAACCCTGCTTTCTTCTTTTCACTATTGGTCTCTTTAGGTTTTTCTTTATTCTGCTTAGTGTAGCCTTTGTGTCTTCCCTTATGCATTTGCCATACTCAGTCATTTCTCTGAGCAACCTTATCACCAGTGTTTTTTTTTTTTTAAGATTCTATTTATTATTTTTAGAGAGAGGAGAAGGGAGAGAGACAGAGAAGGAGAGAGACATCAATGTATGGTTGCCTTTCACCTGCCTCCAGCGACCTTTGGCTTTGCAGGCCAGTGCCTTATCCACTGGGCTACCAGCTAGGGCCAAGTAATAAAAACTTTTAAGAAAAAAAACCTCATTAGAAATTAGGGAAGTACTGAAACTATATGCAACTTAATAAGAGCTTTTAAGAGCAAAAGATATCTCAAAATTAATGAAATTTATAAAGACCTCTTAGCTAAAAGCAAGTAATCTAAAAGAAGAGATTTTTTGCAAGAACTACTGGATAGAAATAACGATAAAGCTGAAGAAAGCTCAGAGGATGAAGATATATTGTCAAAAAAATGTCCTCAATTAATGGTGCTTAATAGTGATGAAGAAAACATTATTTAATACATATTAATACATTATACTTTATTTATTTTTAAATGTGTCTTGTCTTTTTTTTTTTTTTTTAAGATTTTATTTCATTATTTTTAGAAAGAGGGGAAGGGAGAGAGGCAGAGAGGGAGAGAGACATCAATGTATGGTTGCATTTCACCTGCCTCCAGCCACAGACCTGACTGGAGACCTGGTTTGCAACCTGGTTATGTGCCCTGGCTGGGGAATCGAACCTGCGACCTTTTGGTTCGCAGGCTGGCACCTTAACCACTGTGCTACCAGCCAGGGTGTTACATTATACTTTAGGTGAAAATTGCTTTAATAGAGATATTTCCCTTAATTAGGAATATAATAGTGTATATTTTTTAGTTTTTGGAACCTAACCCCATTTTTTGTACTGGTTCTTTGTTTTGTATAACATGGATTCACATAACATGGTATTTTTAAGAACCTAACAACCATCTTTTATGGGGGTTACCTGTCCTAAGTACCCAAAACATTTTAGCTATTATTATTAACTCAGTGACTTGCTCTATATATATTTCCCCCATATAATGACCATTTGATTCACTGGTCAATCAGCAAATACCTTTTTTTCCAAAACAGTAGCTCCATAATTTTAGTAACATGTATACATGCACACACATGTATACACAGTATATTTCAGTAGTCACATTATATAGGACACACATTTGTTTATGAAGCCAAGTGTTGTGTAACTGGTTCAGTTCTTTAATTCTCATATATATGAGGTCTGTTCAGAAAGTATCCAGCCACACACTATAAAAAATAGAAACATTTCTTGAAGAAGATACAAGATACCAGAAACATTGTACACAGGACAATGACACCTGAGTTCCCTTCAAAGTAGGTAGGCACTTTGGGACCCTCCATAGTCCTCCTAATTGCCATTAGCTACCCTGTCGTACTTTCCTGAATCTCATCAATAATCTGAAATCTCTTCCCTTTCAAAGGTGATTTTAGTTTTGGGAAAATCCCCAAGTCACAGGCTCCAAATCTGAGCTGTCCGGAGGCTGACATAAAATCTGAGTGATTTTATGTTTCACCAAAAAACTGCTCATGACATGAGCAGGCATGTTGTCATGATGAAGCTGCCAACCACCAGTTGCCCATAGCTGTGGCCTTCTGAATCATCTGAATAGTTTCCATGGAGAAGTGTTCAAACTTAATGTGAAATTTGATGCCAATTTGTTGCTCTACTCAGTCATTTTGAATGTAACAGCCACACAGTACACAAGCATCTACCACCCCCACTTGCTAGTACAATCAAGTCATTGTTCACCCATGTGCATTTCAGTCAATTCTCCTTGGCTACCAGGTTATACTGATGCCTCATAAACCATTCTTGGTATATTAACAATGGTTGCAATTCTTATGGACAGACCTTGTATATATATTTATATATTTATAATAAAATCATGTTAGGAATGATTGTAGAAGACTGGTGTTGAAAATGTTTACCAGAAAAAAGAATACCCAGATAATTTCTATCTCAAATTTGACATTATTATTGCTGTTGAGGGTTCCACATCAAGTTAATTTCTCCAACTGTCTTTGTACTTGCTTTGCAATATTTAATGCTGTAAATATTGAACATCTGCTAGATGTAAGATGTTGTGTTGTAAATACAGAAAGAAGCAATCTTTCTTCTTGAAGAGCTCCCAATATAGTAGCAGGCATAAAATATACTTATAGAGAGACCTAACATGACAATTCAATAGACTGTAACTTTCAAATGACTGGCATAGACAGTAAATATTAGAAGAGCTCAGAAGAAGTGAGGCAAGAGTGACTGCACTGGTCAGTGTAAACTTCCCAAGAGAGGAAGGAATGGTACATCTTTGTTGATGGGTGTAATGAAGTCATGGTACAGTGGGTTATTCAAAGGGCATGTGCAGGCACAGAGGTAGAAGTCCCCAAAGCAAAAGTAGGGGCTTGTTAAGATGGATGAGAGGCTATGGGTAGGCAAACAGAAAGAGAAAGCTGAAAACGAGGTATTGTGGGATCCTGAATAATCAGAAACTGAAGGGTCAACTATAAAAACAAGTTTAAACTGTCATCTTAATTAACAAAAAGATTCATCAGACAAACATGCCAATGATGCTAGATTTTACCGCATATGCTTAAAGACTGAAGTATTGATATTAATTCATAAACATAATGGCTTGACCTGATTAAGTGTTTCTACCTCAAGAGCTTTATCAGGAAGTTTTTGCTTTTTTAATTAGTTTCTTTTTGTGAACTAAAGTTCAGATGTTGCAAATTAAGACAGAATGATAGCATGTTAAACTAAAACCTGATTAAACAATGAAATGTACACTACTTTTTCTTATGCGTTAGCTGCCGTGGTGTGTGAAACAGTGCAGTGGAGTGAGAATTAACACACTTTCTTCAGTCTTCTTGACTTTCTTAATGAGAAATCATATAGCCCTTACAAAATAATTTCCCTATACTCCAGGTACAGATTGATGACAACAAAATGTTCCTGAATCACTTTACAGGGAGGTTATGTGATAGAGTTGAAAGAAAGCAAAACTTGGCATTGGATATTTTGCTCTGGCCTGTGTCCCCTGGACCCTGCAAACAGCCTCCTCATAGGTACCTGGCACCCACTCTGTCCCTAGCACCCATCACCCCACTCCTGCATCCAGATATCCCTTCAAAGCACCCCTCTGATCACGTTGCTCTTCTCTTTAAAATCTTGGATTCTTCCAGCAACCTCTGCAGCCACATCTCATGCTTATCCTTTAGACAGGCTGCTCACTGTTGCCACAAGGCCTTTGTGTCCCATATTTTGGTGCCCCTTCCCTCTACACTTCTATTTGTCAGCCAACCCTAACCTCCTCATCACTCCACTAGGAAAGCTGACTCTTCGGCCACTCTGGTCCCCTGATTGTACACACTTTAGGGACCATGCCACTCTTCATGACATCAGAGAGTATGGCTGTAACTCTGCCATAGGGGTGTTGTGATTATTTGTTTACATCTGTCTCCTCCTCTGGACTGTAAGCCCCATGAGGACACATGGCAGTGTTTTAAAATATTTATTATTTAATTCCTGGTACCCACGTAGTGTCTAGTACATAAGATACATTAAAAAATGTTTGTTGAGTTTATTTGTGAATTTACTGCTTGAGTGAGTGGCTTTTAAAATAGAGGTAATAATAGCATTTGCCAAAGGTGGTTTACCTACTTAGAAGGATTGTAATCAAGATTAAATGGATCAACATGGGGACGACAAGCCACATTATACGCAAATGCTGGTCTTTATTTATTATAGAGATCACTAAGGACAAGATGAGATAACACCGCATTAAATCTTTAGCTCAGAAATGGGCTAAAAAGCATCCTTCAAATGGAAATTTAAGCTTGATAGTTCATCTGTGAAAAGCTACCATGAGAGAATATTTTGCCAATTGACAATATTCAAGATTGCTCTGTCTTTTCAATGTGCAAATTTATGAATTATTTATGTCACTTATTTTTCTACTCTGGAGCCCAAGCACACTGCCATGACTTTCCTGTCACGGTGCTCCTGCCTGCTGTAGACTGCTGATGGCAGGCGGTAGCCCTCAGTCTCCTCCGACACAATGTGACTGGGCAGCTTCTCTTTGACCCAATATGGCCAAGCCTGAGCCTGCAGACCACACTGACCTTGGCTTGGAAGACAGTGAGTTATCACCTTCTCAAACAAAGCATCCCTGAATAGAAACATTGGGAAAATGCCTTAGGAGCACCTACTACGCTATCATATGTATTTTATATGCATATACTATATACTATGTATTACAACATGTAATGTACATAAAAACTTCCAGCATCTGGTTAGTGACACACAGATAGGGCTGCATGTACCAGTCTACAGGATGTGTGTGAGTGTGTGTGTGTGTGTATCTAGCAAGGATAGCCAAAAGAAACTAACAGAAATGGCTTGTGCTTTTAAACAAAAAGTTGACCAAGTATGTCAAATCATGCTCTAGAATCACAGTCCTAAATATGTAAAAATATTTTTCACACACCAGTGTATAAGCAAAGTTTTGTAAATTGGATTTCCAATGATGAGAAAAACCTGAATTTAAGAGACTTTTTAATGACATCAAAAAGCATTTTTTGTGACTTCAGCAAATGGGTCTAACATGACTACTGTACTAATATTTATAAAAGGGACATACTATAGATACTGTGGTTTTGTTTTGAGGGTTATCAAAGCCTCTGCATGTCATATGCTATACTCATTTTCTCAGTTCTCTTTTCTTTTAAAACATTATAAACAATTATTAATGACCTGCTCACCAACTTGGAGCTCCCTGTGAGAAGGCCGAGTGCCACAGCTGCCTGGTAAATCGGCTGAGCCTCTTTCCCCTGCCCCTGCTGTAACCTGGTGCCCCCAAGGTATCCAGGGTGACGATAGCACAGCCCCTCTGGGTGCCCCCTGCAGCATGCTGAACTTTTAGAATAGAGCATAAAATTCTTTTTTAAAATAAGCTTTAGGTTGCAAATTTAAGCAGAGGAATTTTATCACGTGCCATTTTTTTTTTCTTACCATAATGCTCTCTCTTATTGACCTGTAGCATCTCCCCAGCTTCACCATGGCCATGATGACTCAGGCCAGGTTTGGTGGCCTGTTGGTAATGGGCCACCACCTTCCCTGGCAAGCCTATAACCTCTTCTGAGTTGATAAGAGCAGAACACTTTTTTTCACAAAACCACTGAAGTTCTTCAGTCTCTCTTCTGGCATATCATTCTTCTTCATCATTACAGTGTCATACCAGCAGTTACTCCGTTTGTAAGTTGGCTTGCTCTCTCAATTTTTCTCCTTGCCACTGCCTAACTTCAGGCCATTTTACTATTTGCTTCTATCCTCCAAGAAAATAATAACAAAGCCACAACAATAATGAAGGCAAGAGTTTTTGTATGTAATAAAAATCATATAATTTGTAAAAATTAAAACATCTCACTTGCTTTTTGAGGTATTTTAGTAAAAATTCTTGTGGGTCAGCATCCTAACTAATATGACTCTTGGAGCTTTATTAGTGACTCATTTATTTAAACAGCTGAATTTATTAATAGAGAAAAATCATTAGGCAGCCACTTCTAAGGGGCTTTCTAAATTACTACAATGGAACATAACATTTGAAGATATTGCTCTAAATAAACATGTGTTCATTAAATATTTATTTATTTTAGTGATATTTACTTTAACAATACGCATAACAATATAATTATTGTTATGTGTCTGGTGCAGTATATGTTAAAACGCTTGTGCTTTGTGATCTTGTATGATCCTAGCAATTGTTTTTTAAAAATCACATAGGTACCTAAAATCCCTTTGACTTATAAGATAAAACAAATAGACAAAATTACACTTTACAGATAGAGAAGCTAAAGCACAAGAAGATTAGCTCCTTGACAAAGATCCCCAGAGTGAGAGACAGTCAGAGTGAGAAGCAGAATCAGGTCTCTGTAGTCTAGGTAACCTTCTCCAGAGAAGCTTGCTGGAGAGATTCCTGAACCCAGATAACTGAGCTTGGTATACACCTTCAGTATTGGACTGCTTACTCTTCTCACAGTAATCTTTTGCAGAAAGGGTTGCCTCAGGAGGCAAGTCTGATTGGCAGGAGATAAGATACACCACGCCGACAAATCAGCATGCAGAGTTGGCAGGGGAGGAATTGGAGGAACTTCATAAATATGAAACACAAAGGCAAAGAAAAAGTATATTGTTGGCAAGATAATTAGAGTGAATAGTGGGTTGACTTGGGAGTTTGCTATTGAAGTAGAAGGAAGAAGATGAACTATTCTCTTGAGGCCTATTTTGGTTTTTAATTTCTCAATGTGTGTAACTCCTAATTTGTATTATAGAAGAATACGAAAGAATATCTAGCAATTTTATATGCAATAATGAAATTATATTGCTTGGGCAGTTCATCTTTAAAATAATTCATAATTAACTTACTTTCTAGAAAATAGAAAAGCTTCAAATGTGGTCCATGTTTAAGTCTGATTTTTCTAAACAGTTCTTAACTCTAGTCTGATAAATTCCTTTAGCTTTCTCAAATTGCTCTTCAAATGAGAATAAAAAAGAAAATACATGATTGAAAAATCAAGACTAGAACCAACTCTAATGGGAGATAGAGGGTCAAATGGGAAAAACATTAACATTACTAAGCACCTCCTATATACAAGGTATTGTGATAAAACACTTGACATGCTTTGCTTGAATTCATGTCAACAGTAACTATGAAAAATACTCACAATTCATATCTATGTGACTATTTATTTTTACTGTGTTCCTTTTATTGAATTCATTGGGGGTGACACTGGTTAAGAAAATTTCAGGTGCACAATTCTATAACACATCACTTGTACACTGTATTGTGTGTTCATCACCCCAAGTCAAGTCTCTTTTCATCACTATTTATCCCCTTATATCCTCCTCCATGTTACTAACTTTAAATTTCAGTTATTAAAATTCTCAGTCTTATTTCCCAACAAATATCATTTGAAAGCATAATGTACTGCACATGGAAAATGAACTGCCTATCAGTTCTGTGTTTTCCACATACACATCTCTTCCGTTGCACACCTAGAAGAAAAAGAGCTGATGCAGGATTAACTTCTCAATGACCTGAGTTCAGCCTCATCTCCCTAGAGGTCATGACCTTCCTTATGAGGCAACCTTACAAGGTTTCAGAAGGGAAAAAGGAAAGAGATTGTGATGCTTGGGTCATCCAGTAAAGCATCTGTACTTAAGTGAGCTTACTGGGGCTCCCTCCCTGAAGGCAGCCATCTTTCCTTTCAAAAGGAAAATGAAGAGTCAGTTGCATGCTTTGTAATATCATGAATGTTTACCTGACCTTGCAAATACACAACTGAAGCCCTGAGGAGGACCAAGTCCACATGTCCTAAAATAGTGTTTAAGAGTAATGTCATGTTCCAAGAGAAAGGGCAACCAACTGAGATTTACTGAAAAGGACCTCTAGCTCTGTATGCATTTGGACCTGACCAAGCACACCATTAAGATGGGAAAAGGCTCAACATATCTGATTGAAAAGGCTACACTTTAGGACATATGAGGCTTTTATTTTCAGCCCAGTAACTCCCTCAATGAAAATAGGTAGCTACTTTTGGAATAGGGGCAGCTCTACTAGGATTTTTTTGGTAAGGATCAGCATTGATTAAAGCCATTTTTATTTTTGTTTTTTTAAAATCATTAAAAAATTTTTAATTCTCTTTTAACCTATCTTGCACAATTCTTCTAGGGAGGTTTTGTGTGGGTGGGGGTGGGGGCTCATGAGGATTCTTTACTTGGGGCATTTCCATGGCCCAAGGCTGAAAGACATTGTACTATTGCAACTCACACCTACCTGTGCTTCTCCACCTGGCTGGTTGTCTGTGTGTCACTGGCTCACCACCAAAGCCCACCTTTAGAGCCCAGTCAGTGCCTCTTCCTCTGCGAACTTTTCCTCGTTGCCCCACTGCAGGTCTTTGGCATTCCCTGCACTTGGGAACAATCACTTTCCAGCTTGTGTAACAGGCACCAGTCTCTCTACTGGGGGCAGAATCAAGCCTCATACCTCCTAGGCCACAGAGTGCACACAATGAAATTTAGGGAGTTTAGTTTGGCCCACAAAATGAATAAACATTTTACAATTATGTTTGCTTTCTCTTGAAAAACTCAAGATCTGACATCCCAAGACTCAGATTCTTAAACAGACACAATGAACAGAAGTTGTTTTTCCATTTAATGAGGCATGAGAGCTTCATTTGACTCCTTGCTTAGGCAGGTTTTGCAGAGGTGTGCCAAACTCATTGTTGAATAGACCACACAGACAGCAAAACAAGCTCATGTTCTCCCTTACCAAGTCACAGAGTTTCTTTCCAGTGCCTACCCATTCTTAAAGGCCTTTTAACAGCCTGAATAAACATTTGACAACACTAAATCTCTTTCACTACACACCTACAACCTAAGTCTGGGTGAAGCCAGGTGTCCTGGATAGGCCTGTTTTAATGTTTATTCAAAACAAACAAACGAACAAAAAATAAGGCTTTGTGGGGAGCACAGCTTTTCACCCTGAGCCATACACCACCCAATATCCACTGGTTATATCTACTGTAAGAACACTTACTGTGTAAGCTTTTAAATTTCAAACTACACATTTTCATAACTAAAGTCAATGTCAGCAGATTTTTTCACCTTTACACAATACCTGGCAAAACTGAATTAACATGTTGTTGATTGGAAATTTTATACAAAAGCTAATGCAAGTGCAAGCATGGGTTAACTCATGCAGCAAACTACATCCATCTGTTCATTAACACATTGTTGACTGGCCCTTTTATAGCAAAAGCTAATGCAAGTACAAGGAAGAGTTCACTTGTTATTGGTCAACATTTGGGTTGGAAAATAGTTGTTTTGTGATGAGTCAACAATGTGTTAATTTAAAATTACTGAGGTTCAACCATGATGAAACAATTTCATGACTTCATAGCATCATAGCACAGTTCTGAAGTCAGATAAAGACAAGTGGTCCAGCATATGCCCATGGCCATATTTTCAAAATGTCCCGAGTATGAATATTTTCCATTACTTTATGCCAGCTTTCTACTACTGATTATTTAACCAGAAAAATAAAAAAGGAATGCAGAGTAATAATGAACAGTTTCTCATAAATAACCCTTTAGCTTGTGAATAAAAATGTTAAAAATTCACATCAGCCATTGCCATGATCCAAATGTCACCCTATCTTCCTAGACCTATTATCATTAACTCTAGTAGCACATGTACCATAAGATGTGCTTTAAAAAAATCTTTGAGTACTTTAAATTATAAAAGCATAATTTAAATCAAGCTCAATTTCTTGAAAAGATATATTAACAATCAATTCCCTGACACTGTTACTTTTAGAAGCAAAATTCAACACTAGACAACAATTTCCAAGAGCAATTATTAGCTTTAATTGGACTTTCTCCCATTTTTTTCTTGCTAATTAAAATAGGCTAAGACAGTGTATTTTTTCACCTGAAGTGTTTTGCTTCCATTTCTGTTTCTGAACTGGATTTTAATTTTGAGGTCCTAAAAGATAACAAGGGGCCCCCAAGTGATCATTCATGTTAAAAGTAAATAATCTCTTTAGTCTCAGAATTCTGGTTCAATGGAACATGTTCTCAGTAGCCAGATTCTTTCCCTTTCTCTCATGATTCTAAATTTCCAGAAGTGATTAAAGCTCTACTTACAAAGTGTGTGAAGGGGAACCACCGGAGAAGGGAATCAAAATAATTTGTAAGTTTCCAGATGGAGTCCTGTTCAGGTGTCCAGACTTGTGGTTTGGGGCATTCCAGGCCCCTCTCAAGGGTGTTCCTGTTACATTCCATTGCCTCAGTGTTGATACAGCACTTGACACAACTGTCATGGCTGACACTGACTCTGTATTGGATCATCGAAGGTGTTTGGAAAAGTGCACCCCACTCTTGCTCAACAATCTGGACAGCTGTGTAGTCTGCTGTACCGAAAGTCTCCAATGAGTCATGCCTCACCATGAATCAGCCACCAGCACAGCCAAGTTGAGAGCAGCATTCTGCATTGGCCTTCTTGTGGTGTTGGGACACTTTTGCAGGGGGTGAAAGTGAAAGTGAGCCATGGGGAGGGAATATGACATAAGAGACTCTGCGTTCTAATATTAGAATCACCTACTTTGGCATGCTTTATTTATTTATTTTTTTAAAGATTGTATTCATTATTTTTAAAGATAAGGGCAGGGAGGGAGGAAGAAAGGGAGAGAAATATCAACGTATGGTTGCCTTTCACCTGCTTCCAGCTGGGGACCTGACTGGAGACCTGGCTTGCAACCTGGCTATGTGCCCTGACTAGGGAATTGAACCAGCGACCTTTGGGTTCACAGGATGGCACCAATCCACTGAGCCACACCACCTAGGGTACTGGCATGATTTTTATCCTTAAGAAGAAAAAGTG
Organism: Noctilio leporinus; assembly: GCA_004026585.1. Classification (NCBI taxonomy): domain Eukaryota; kingdom Metazoa; phylum Chordata; class Mammalia; order Chiroptera; family Noctilionidae; genus Noctilio; species Noctilio leporinus. The sequence goes on from PVIW01003720.1 coordinate 11,132, forward strand.
AAAAGTTCACCTTCTGAAGAAGGTAAAGGACTCTTGAAGGTTATTTTTTCTCTTGGCACAACTGATTACAGTTGGAAAACTTTTCTTGTGGCTTGGGTAGTGAAAGCTTGGAGGAGACAAGAACCTAGTATAAAGGAACCATGGACATGGACAACAGGGGGGATTGTCTTTGGGGGGAATGGGTGGGTGGGGAGGAGGACAGAGGGGAGCAAAAAAGGGGACGGATGTAATACAACAACAATAAAATTAAAAAAAAAAGCTTGGAGGAGAAATGGATGTTTATTTAGCAGATGGTGTAAACAGCATACAGCTAGTTACAGAAGTGTTAGGGTGTGGGATTCCAGGCTAATGAAGGGGAGACGGGTTTCGGGTGGCCCCTCCTGGAAACTTGCCTGGTATCCTGGTATCACAATCATGCACCTGTGCTGCCTTCTCAAAACCTGGTCTCTCTAATCCCTCACACACGGAATCCTGAGTTATTTCCCCAACAGCAAGTTGACTTTCTAAGTTACTATATATATAAGAAGTTGAGAATCGATGGAGGTGTCAGTTTATGCTAATTATATTTCTAAGAAACATGCAATTCAAGACACACCAATTAAAAATAAAGCAGGATACTGCTTCTTTTATGCTCTCTATGAAATAGTACTCTCCCCGCATCTGTCATTAATAACAAGGGCATTTAATGAGAAATGCTTTTCAGTATTTGCACACTGGCTGGTTCTTCTTTCTCATAGTTGTAATGAATAATTTAATCTGGCATTCTTCCCACCCACCTACCCAGCAACTGTTTTTTCCCCCCCTAACCTGAGGTTTTCTCAGCACCCAGGAGAGTGGGATCAACACATAACAGTGACAATTTAAGCAAGAGAGAAATTGTACTTTAAAGAGGAAATGCCAAGAACTGTACAAGTTACAGAACAGTGTGACATGATCCATGAACCACAAATGCAGAGGGGTAGAGCACTGTCAGGAGACCATGAAAATGGAGGTAGTTGACAGGCAGAATGAGAGAGACAGACCGTGAGGCAGGTACTTGCAGGTTCCTGTTTATCCAGACCCGCACTCATCTCAGGCATGTTCCTTAAATTCTCTGTACTTCCAGGAACTCTGACCTTCTTTCTATTCCTGGAATGAGTCCTAAAGGCAAAATACAGTGTGCTTTGACTTTCCCAGAGTGGCATGAGCATCTGAAATATCTAAAGGTTCATACTTGTAGAAGAAGAAATTGACCCTGGATACTGTACTTAGATTATACTGGTCTAATTTTCTTTTCTATTTTGCTGGGTTAGGTCATATACCAAAATTCATGAAAGGAAAATATTTGATGGGATGTACTATTAAGTTAATAGCTTTTTAAACTAGTTCACAAACCTGAGTCTAGTAATAATTTATAGGTGGTCAGAGTCATAAAAAAATGTTGATTTTTTTTTTTTTTTTCTTTTACTGCTGACTATTACCTGGGGCAGAACTAGGCAGCTTATAACGTTTGTGTGCTTGTAAATGTGTCAAAGTCTATCTGTGAATCTGGGTAACAGCCAGTTCTCAGAGCTAAGGGAGGATTGAAAGAGAATCAATAAGTCCTCCTTTCCAAGTCCAAGAGTTTACTTTTCTTTCCCAGCTAAAAAAATTTTTTTGTTGTTGCTTTATTGACACACTGGTGCTGTCATCTTCTGTTTGTGGAGGTTTTTGTTGTTAACTCTTGTGGCACATTCATTGTTCTCTTTTATGGTCCCTTTGCCTTCCTTCCTGGCCTCACTACCTGTTATTTATGTGACCTTGGGCCAGCCACTTCATGCTGTGCACCTCATCTGTAAAATGAAAAGTTTAATAACATGCCTCTAAGGCTTGTATTCCAAAATTAGTCTCCATTTTTGTTCCCTTCCTGAAGAATTTGCCAGTTTGATTTTGTTTATTATTTATACATGAAAAAAATCACAAATTCATATTTCCAGTCTCAGTTTCTCTTACCTTCAATTGTCCATATACCATTATAATGTAAATGTCCCATGAACATTTAAGTTGAACACTGATGGTGGAAGTGGAAATTGGTACCTTTTTTGGGAAGTAATTTAAAAACATGCCTTAAGAGTCATGAAATATATTCATACATGTTGATTCAGGAATTCTACTTCTAGAAAGTCATCATAAGAATAGTTTAAGATATGTTTTTGGAAAGTCTATACACACAAGTATTTTCAAATTTATAGCAATCTAAATAACCAATAGCAAAGGAATTAACTTATGATATTCATTTAATAAATACTAAAAAGCTATTAAAATAGTTTAATTGCATGTAGCCACCTGGAAAATATATGCAATGTTATACATAATGTAATGTCATGTAATAGCATGTGAACTGAATGACCTACAAAGTTCCTGTAGGAAATAACCAAAATGATAACAATTACATGGTCTGATGGAAGATCAGATATGAGTTTTAATTTTGTGTTCTTTTTCCAAGTTTGCAATTATGTGTTTTATGCCACTTGTGTAATTGAAAAAAAATCAATACTGAAAGCTGATTTCATTTCCTTCCTTCCTAAAAGTCTTGCTTCTCTCTGGCTTCCCTCACAGTGGCCATGTGTCTTCTCAGTCCTGTAGGTGCTCTGCTTGGGAGTTCTTAATTTTCTAATTCTTTTTGCCTTTCACCTCTCATACTCTAACTATCCCCAAGTACAACAGGAATACAATGTCTTCTACAGAAGATTCTGTCCATCACCGCCCTCTGCCCAAATCCAGGCTCTCAACCATTATAACAAGTTCTTCTCCTTGTAAATTTACCTTTGTTCCCTATTATTTACCAATTTCAAATTTAGAGTCCAGTGTTGATCTTGGTATCCTTTTCTGTGTCATCAATGTTCAACTTCTTGCCTGGTATTGTAAAGATCCCCATCTCAAATTCTCTGCTTTGGCCAGAAAGCTCTGCAAAGTTTTACTTCAATGTTTTGTCTCTGTCAATTTTCTTGTTTCTTCCTTCAGAATCCACTCTCAAGGTGGTTTTATCTATCATTTCCATGCTTGGGAATGCTATACTCTATGTATCCTTAATCCTTCTAAACATGGAATTTCTAAGCATCCTAGTGAAATTGAAGTGTCATAAAATATTTGTAAAATGGTACACAAACATTAGGGAATGTGCTCTTATGTATCACATGATCCTTAAAGAATTTTGGTTCATGGCTAATATTTTTTCTAATTTTTAAAAATTTTGAAGAAGATGGACTTAGAAGTAGCAAACTAGTGAACATATTATCAGTCAGAAACATAATACTAGGAAGGATTATGACATCCATTGTTTTGTTTCACTGATGACAAGAAATGGCAGTCAGTAGAAGCAGTAAGAAAAAGGCATTGCAGACTCATTTTGATAGAGTTCATTAGCTTTCAGCACAGTATTTGGCAAACTAATTTTGACAGCCTTGTAGACAAGACTAAGAAATGTGAGCTGGATGATAACTACTTGGGTAATACATATATGTATATGTCTGGCTGCTTGTCATACATGTGAAACCCATGGTAACCAAGCACAGACCCCTCCCCTGCTTACACATCTCCCCAGAGAAATGAACCCTGGAGCTCTGGTTGAAAAGCTGTAATAAGAATCTTGATTAAGACAGAGATCAACTTGGAAACAGGGCTCTGATCTATCTTGTGCTGACCTCTCTAGCATTTGTATTAATAACTTCAATAATATTGAAATCAAACCTCTCAATTAAAATACTAGAAAAGATTGTTTACACAATGGCTGTCAGAAAAAGATAGAAAAACAAGTCCCACAAAGTCTAAAATGTTGAACTAATGTCAAGAAGGTGAAACGAAGTACAGATATATATGAATCCTTCAACGCAGGCATAAGAAATTAGCTACACAACTGCCAGGTGGGTGAGACTTGGTTTAACAAAAGTTCAGGTGAAAAAAGAAAATACGAGTGGTTTCAGTTGGCTGCATCTCCAACGTGAGACACAAAGTCATACGGAGACAAAACCCCCAAATAGCCATTTTGAGTAGAATAATGATAGAGGTCCAGAGTCAGGAAAGTGTATATTTTACTTTATGCTAAATGTACTGAGCCAGAGCTTGAGAGAAATAGTTTAATTCAAGTTCCCTTATTTCAATGGAGAAAATGGATAATCCAGAGGTAGTACAAACCCTTTGAACAGAAAGGGAAATGCAAGAATGCTAGGGCAAATGAGGAGTGGTAAAAAAGAAATGGGGTGTTTAGCTTAAAAGAAGAGATCATAGAAAATGTGCCATGACAATTGGGCTCACATACATAATAGGCTTTTGGGTGAAGGAGGGATTAGGGGCCAGTAGAGGGGCCAAGATTTGCAAACAAGGCTCCACTGTCTTGGGTGCTGAAAAGCTGGGATGTGGAATAAAGCGGTGTCACCATGAAATGAATTTCTTTGCTGCCAAAGAATGAGTCAGATCAATTTTTCTTTAATAGCTTCTCTGTCCCTGGCATGTGTATCTAAAGCACTCTACAGATGTCAACACATGAAGATGAAATAATGTTTTGTGTCTTTGCTGCTAAAGTCAATTGCCTGTGGAGATGGAGTGAGAACTTTTCAATCTTTTAACTATATTCACAGATCATAGAGAATTAGAATCATATTAAAGGTGTGAAAGACAGGCAAAGATGTGTGACCTATGGACTTAGGGAAAGATTTAGTCTTGTTAATATAATGTTTTTCTTTAACATTGTCCACAATATCAACTCTGCTAAATGCAAAACTTCTTGTCAATTTAGTTTGTGACATTTAGATGAAATCTATCTTATTTTTGTTTCAAAAATAGGGCACCAGCCATTTTAAAACATAAATGAGGCAACAAAAATGCATTTTATAATACTAATTATGACAGATTTAAATGAGTGAAGTGTTGATGTTGGAGAGGCTCAAAACACTATACTAAAAGAGATGTTAAAGATCACTTAGTATAATGCTCACTTTTCAAATTGACAACAGTCCCAGGAGAAGACAGACCAGTCCTTTCTGTACTGCAAAGTCCAGAACCTGGTTCCCAGTTCCCAGTCAAGCCCTTGTTGTGTTACACCACAGGAATTGAAGTATAAAGTGAATTAAGTCAAGATAGTGTATTGAGCACTTGGTTTGTACAATATACTGTGCTAAGCCTTGGCAGGAGGTTGCATATCCAGAGAGGACCTAGCCTTTTTCTTAAAGAAGCTGGGCATCTCAGTCTTGAGGCAAGCCTGAAGAACTAACAATTCAAACAAGACAGAGTCAATAAAAGCAATTCTACAAAGGATGGACACAAAAGCTCCTTTGTATAGCTTGCTAGTGATCTATCCTGAAAAATGAGTGAGATTTAGAACATATTCAGGAGTGGTGGGTGACTTATTCTTTATATTCCTTAAGACTAGACTTGGGTGAGAATTGTGCAGCGGAGAGCTCCAGGGTTCGTTTCTCTGGGGAGATGTGTAAGCGGGGGAGGGGTTTGTGCTTGGTTAGTTACCATGGGTTTCACATGTATGACAAGCAGCCAGACAAGACAGGGAGAGTTCTCTTGTAGCAATGGAGGAGCCAGGTACACTAAGGAATGAACATGAGTAGGGACCATGTTATCTTCCGAAAACTTGTTTCTGCTTTGACACACAAATGGGTGGGCGAGGACTGACAATATCTAACCTAAAGCATGACCAACATTACTATTTTAAAAAAGATTTAATTTATTTTTTAATTTTAATTAAAAAAAGATTTTATTATTTTCAGAGAGAGGGTAAAGGAGAGAGGGAGGGAGGGAGAGAGAGGGAGAGAGAGAGAGAGAGAGAGAGATCAATGTATGGTTGCCTTTCGCCTGCCTCCAGCCACAGACCTGGCCGGAGACCTGGCTTGCAACCTGGTTATGTGCTCTGGCTGGGAATTGAACCAGTGACTTTTGGATTTGCAGGCCAGTGCCTATCCACTGTGCCACCAGCCAGGGCCTATTTATTCTTTTTTAGAGAGGAAGGGAGGGAGAAGGAGAGGGGGAGAAACATCAATGTGTGGTTGCCTCTTGCACAACCCCAATTGGGAACCTGGCCCGCAACCCAGGCATGTGCCCTGACTGGGAATCAAGCCAGTGACCCTTTGGATTGCAGGCCAGGGCTCAATCCACTGAGCCATGCCAGCCAGGGCAATTTTAGCTTAAGTGTTTAAACATGCATTAAATTCACTCATCACAGTCATGGAAAAACTCACTGAAATAACTGTTTGCTAGAACTACCAATATGATCCTGCAATCCAACTTCTGGGTATATATCCACTAGAAATGAAATCAGGATCTTGAAGCAATGTCTGCACTCCCATGTTTATTGCTGCATTAGTCACAACAGCCAGCACATGGAAACAGTCAGCACATGACATGACCTAAGTGTCTGTCATCAGATGAATGGGTAAGGAAGATGTGATATATATAATGGAATACTATTCAGCCATGAGAAAGGAGGACACCTTGCCATTTGAGACAACTTGAAGGGATTATGTGAAGGGAAATAAGCAGACAGAGAAAGACGAATGCTGTATATAACATCAGAATGGGTGGAAATGGGGAGATGTTAATCCAAGGGTACAACCTTCCAGTTAGAAGTTGAATGAGTTCTGGGGCTATAATGCACAGCATGGTGACTATAGTCAACAAAAATGTAGGATGTACCTGAAAGTTGCTGACAGTAGATCTTCAAAGTTCTCACCACAAAAATGGATGGTAATTATACGAGGTGATGAAAATGATGGTGGTCATCATTTTTTCAATATATAAGCATATCAAATCAATACAAGGTAGAATGCAAATTCTACCTTGTGGTAGCTCACCTGCAGCACAGAATCATTCACTAGATAGGAGCCAATTGATTCTTTAGTCATAAACCATTATGTACAAGCTATTGGACATTTGGCAAAGGTGGTGTATGTTTTTAAATAAGCAATCGGGCATAAAGATCATGAACAAGTTGCAAACAGCACTTCTGTGTATTTGTAGAACTATACCATCAATTTAGAAAAGACAATTTAAGAATAAAAATCTCAAAATCTCAATAAGAGGTCATAGATCCAGGGTATGTAAAACTATAATATTAAGTCCTTTAAAAATGAATGAAACTGGAGTTTCAAGATAACATATATATATATATATATATGTCAAATATATATATATATATATATATATTTGACACTAGACTGTTGCCTTAAAACACTTCCTTATAATACTTCATGATCTTTCCAGGGATATTAAAATGCAAGTTGTGTGAGTTCATTAACAATGAAGCTTTACTGAATTCTGACATTTTAACCAATTCCCCAGCCAAGACTGCTGAGTACAAAGTAGTAACGCCTGCAAATAATTTTATTGTTTTCCTGATAGATTTCCCCCACGGTGATAGAGACTATATCAATGACTGATAGTGGGACCCTCCTACACCACTGGAGTGGTAAATGTTTGTGTGAGAAATCCAGGCTTGTAATTTTTGTCAAGAAGAAAATGATAAAACATGAGCTATGAATCAGAGCTTGTAGTATGAAAATCTATGCAATATTAATTTATAAAATTGAGTTAAATTGAGACAATATTGTGTGAAATTAAATAGGAAAAATGGAATCCTTCAGTAAGAGGATGACTTCTTTATTTATCTCCTGGGAACTTATAGATTATGGGGTAGAGGGCAGGGAAAGGAGGGAGGGAAGGACATCTTTATTGATTATTTAAATACTTCAAGAAGATTTAAAAAATTCCTTTGTTTTAGTAAAGCTTTATTCTGCATTTTTGCTGGAAGTGGATTCAACCAAGCTTTCTCAAGGTGCTGACAGATTCCATATTTCTGAATCTTCGTCAGAAAGAAGACTAAAGATTTAAGTGGGGCTGCAAGTAATACTCTAGATTTTCTATCTGCATCCCTGCTACGGAGCTCTGTTCAGTACTTAAAAGTTGTTTACAGATCTTTACTTAACCTTCAGCAGAGCATCATTCAGGGCAATATTGGTGGCAGAAGACAGAGTCACAGTGACCTGGAGGGTGACTTGGGCCTCTAAGGTACTAATCACACCACTGCAGGTGGAGCCACCTGCCTGGGACAGGTCTGGCCTTATATCAAAGGTGGGTGATTTTATACACAACTGATGCGGAATGGATGTGAAAGATCAGCTCTCTAACATCATATTTTTATTGGAAGGAGTAGGTTCTGTTTCCCACTTGCTGGTTCAGAGGAGCCTGGAAATCACCAAGGACTAAAAGTTACCACTTTCTCAGTGAAAATTGTCTCTTGTGGGTGCCACAGGAGCCACCATTCAGACATTCAGGTCTTCACAGGCATTGGCCACTCTGCTGCTGACCGAACTGAGCAAACCCTACCTGGGCACCTGCCCAGAGCAGGACACTGTTGTCAGCCTTCAAGGAGGTGAGAAGTGGAGCCTCTGAACCTTAGAGAGCCTGTAACCTGTGCTCGCCATCCAGTGTAGCATTTACTGGGAAACTGCTATATATGGAGCAGTCCTATATATTTTATATGAAGTTATTCTCTAATTTTCACAAGGCTCCCACTAAGTGGATATTATTGTCTCATTATTATGCCCATCTCCCATGAGACAGTTTGGATTCAGAGGAAGTGATTCATCTGTGGTCATATAACCAACCTTCAGACTCCAGGTCTAGGTAGGTCCTTCTATCATCCCACATTGGCTTATTTTGCATAGCCTAAGGATGCTCCCTCTCCCTCTATGAACTTGATGTCCTATGTGTGGCCCATGGATCCCATCTCAGCATCACCTGTGAGCTTGTTAGAAATGCAGAGTCCCAGACTTGCTGAATCAGGTGCTGCATTTTAAGAAGGCCCCCAGACTGTCCGTGTGCTGAGATCTCAGTAGAGCTGCCCGGTGAACCCCTCTGGTCCAGCCTGCGGGATCAAGTTCTTTAGGTTTTAGCTCTTTAGTGCCAGAAGCAGCTTATCACAAGATGACTTCACCTAGAAGGCAGTTTCCCATCACGGACATTGAAAAATTACAGTCGCCACACAGACCACACATTTATTGATTCAGTTTAACAGGTATTTATTGTTGTCTGTTATTTGCTCGGCCCCGAGTGAGGTACAGTTCTTAGTGATTTCCTGACTTCTGGTTTGTTGTGGTTCAGCCAATTCCTGTTTGTTTGTTTTTTTAAAGATTTTATTTCATTATTTTGGAAAGAGGGAAAGGGAGAGAGGCATTGATGTACGGATGCATTTCACCTGCCTCCAGCCACAGACCTAACTGGAGACCTGGTTTGCAACCTGGTTATGTGCCCTGGCTGGGGAATCGAACCTGCAACCTTTGGGATCGAAGGCCAGCGCCTTATCCACTGTGCTACCAGCCAGGGCCAATTCCTGGTTTTATAGTTAGCTATTTATAATAAAGTTGCACCTATACTTCTCTTAATGCTGCTTTCTTCTTGATTCATGTGTTTAGTCAAACAACATATTTAGTCATTAGACAACGTGTACCTTTTAGGACGTACAAAGCATGGTAGAAGTCATATATGTATTTCCACACAAAACTATATCCTGAAGCAATTCTTTAATGGGGACATGTTTCTTAAATAAAGATAAAAAAAAAATTATGGTAACTTGAGTTCTGCTTTTATGGTTAGCAGAATTCCACATCTGAGAGTTCATGTCTTCATCAACATTAACTTGGAAATTCTCCTAACAGCTCAAGGATGGATGTAGACTTAGGAAATCAAGGCTAAAAATTAAGTCCCTTGGGATATGTTGTCACCATAATAACTTAACTTGGATGCTACTCAAAATCTGCAGAAAAATATCTTTTTTTGCAATACTGTTTATTCTCATTTAAAGTAGAGCTTCTTAAAAAACTGGCAGTTAAGCAGTTGGTGAGTTTTAATACTTGGGATCTTTTATTAACATCAAAGTTACAAGTTTAAACTCTGCTCCCTTAAGGAAAACTAGAGTTCCCTGAGGGAATGACATACTCCAGGAAAAACATGTTGTTGGGTAATTTAGTTTGCATTTCAAAAATGCAAAGACTTCAGGCATAAACCTTCTTTCCAACCCCAAAGGTCAGGTAATTCTACTTTGCTTGGGAGTCTTTTGTGGGAGGATAATTAGTCACCCAGGATTCAGGCTAACAGGTTTGTTAAATCTTGAAAGATGTTGTAAAATGTTTTTAAAGGAAGTCATTGAGGTGGAGAAATTGATAGGGAGTAACTTAATATTTTAAAAATTACTTAATTTAGGTATAATATAAATGCAATCAAATCTACATTTTTTTTATTTTTAAAAATTTAAAAAAAGATTTCATTTCATTATTTTCAGAAAGAGGGGAAGCGAGAGAGGCAGAGAAGGAGAGACATCAATGTATGGTTGCGTTTCACCTGCCTCCAGCCACAGACCTGACTGGAGACCTGGCTTGCAACCTGGTTATGTGCCCTAGCTGGGGAATCGAACCTACGACCTTTGGGTTTGTAGGCCGGCGCCTTATCCACTGTGCTACCAGCCAGGGCTCAAATCTACATTTGAAGTGAACAATTCAATGAGTTTTGATCCATGTAACACCCCTGAAACAAAGACATAGAACATTTTCACTGTCTCAGGGAGCTTCCTCGCTCACTGCCAGGTACTTTGCTAAGTGATTTCTGGGCATTATTCATTTTAATTTTCATTAAATATTATGAAACAAGCTGTTATGGGCAGAATTGTATCCCCCCCACCCCGCCCCATTCATGTGTTGAAGCCCTTATACCTAGTGACTGGATTTGGAAACAGGCCTTTAGACAGGTGGTCAGCTTAAGCCATTAGCTTGGACTCCAACATGTTGTAGTAGAAGAAGAAAAATGCGGACACATAGGGAGACACCAGGGATGCCCATGCACAGAAAAAGACCATGTGGAAGGGTGGCTCCAGGAGAAATCAACTTAGAAGATACCTTGATCTTGAACTTTTGGTCTTCAGAACTGTGAGATGATAAATTTCTGTTTTTTAAGCCAGTTACTCTGTGGCATTTTGTTATGGCAACTATAGGAATGTAATACATAGGCACTGGCTTTAGCTTTCCTCTTGAACGATGAAAAAAAGTCATGACAAAACCAAGCAAAAACAGAGGACTTAAGGGTGCCATCAAATTTGCCCACAAGTCCTCAGTGATTGGGCAGGGGTTGTATCCTAGGTGTGTCTGGCTCCAGTTCCATACTCTTTTTTTTTTTTTTTTTAAATTTAATTTTATTGTTGTTTTATAGTTCCATACTCTTAACCACTGCATGGACTGACCATGCCAACACCCAGATACGAGAATTTGGAATGAAAGCTGAACCTAGCCAGTCCCACCGCAAGGCTTCAGCAAGCGCTTTCCCTCTAGTCACCTTCTAACATTTTTATGCACTTAGCTGTGATCAATGTTGGATAATAATCTGCACTGAGATCAGAGTATCTTACTACTCTGACCCTATGAATAATATATTAGAGTTATTATGTGATCAGATGATTTTAAGTGATTAGAGAAGTGGCAGGGTCAGAGAAGGCACTATTTTTGTCTATTATTATCTCATTGAATTTTTAAAACTCGCCATTTATATTACTTTTATTGTTCTTGGTTTCTTTTCTAAAGTTAATGAGTCTATAATGTATTTTGGAAATCCAAATAGGTAATATTGGCCCACAGTTTAAACAGTTCTACAAAAAGTTTAGGTCAGACATTAGAATGATTTTTCCTCATGTTGGATATCACAACAGATTTTTAATAATCATAATTAAACACACATAATAATAGCATTACCATAAATATAAAATAACACCAATGACAAATGAGTCATTACTATCGAAAGTCTTACCCAAAGGCAATTGTCAAGGTGAGGAGGACTCAAAGGCAGACAATTCAGGATCCACTTAGCTGACATGGAGCCAAGTAGGAAAGTGGTTGTGCATTTTTAGGGCAATTGTCAAAAGTGAATACATAGGTCAGAAATAACAGGAGCCATTCGAAATATTCATTTTAGGGAAACTAGGCAAGTTTCCTGGTAGAAGAGTTTTCTAGAGCTAAATGTTAACAAGGGGAGGACATGTAGGAAATATCAGAGTATTATGCATTTTTTAAGAACACAAATATCTTATCTGCTCTGACAATACAGATCACCCTTGAGTTGACATGAGGCCCTATTAAAATACCTCAATGCATTTATTGTGACTGTGTAATTAAGTCACTTGGGGAAACCAGAAGCCACTTATGGATTTAAATTCTCTCTGTATAGAATTATTCTGTTAAATGTTTTGGCTAAATTGGATTCAGAAGGAAAAATTAGTATAATGACATTTTCTTTTGAGTTGATAACCATCTGATACAGGTTAACAAGCCCACAGGTCAGGTTGCTTTCCCATATTAATGAACAAAGCCTGAATTAATTAGTCAATATTTGTTGAATGAATGGCTAAAAGCAAAATGGTTGAAAAGGTGTACAAGTAGATACCATGTTGGTTCACACCCTGTTCAATTGCCATCGGTCCAGGTCAGCCCACATGAGATACAGAGGAGATGGTCCTGGATCAGTCACATTGAAAACAATATGAAACATTAAAAGCCTCAAAACTTCTGTTAAGGGTGTTTAGTTGATACTGAAGAAACGATTAGGGACTCCTGGTTAAATGACAAACATTTTAGAGTAAAAACAACTGTAGGGTCAGGCAATGTTTGGTATCTGCTTGTTCCTTGTCTGTTTAATAGTAATCAGGTCTATTTAACAGTAATCAGGTAACTAGAATCCTCTATGACAGGTTCCCACATTTTCTTACACATTAGAATTGTAAGAAAATGTAAAATTCTTAATGACCAGGTGACACCCATACCAATCAGAATATTCTGGGGGAGGAGCCATGTAAAAATATTTTAATTTAATTTATTTATTAAAATTTTTTCTTTCTTTTTTAAAAATATTTTATTTATTATTTCCAGAGAGAGAGGAAGGGAGAGAGGCAGAGAGGAAGAGAAACATTAATGTATGGTTGCCTTTCACCTGCCTCCAACCACAGAACTGGCTGGAGACCTGGATTGCAACCTGTTTACGTGCCTTGGCTGAGGAATCAAACCAGTGACCTTGGGTTTGCAGGTCAGCGCCTTATCCACTGTGCTACCAGCCAGGGCTGAAAAAATATTTTTAAAGGAGTCCCTAGGTTATCCCATTGTGTATCAAAATTTGGGAACCATGGCTCTCTGACTTTCCCTCTAGGTGAGTAATCCCCAAATTTGAAGGTGTAAAAATCACATGGAGTATTTGCTAAAATGCAGAGTCCCAAGGAGTTTTAGAAAGTCTGAAACAGAGACATTCACATTCTTAATAAGCACCCAGGGTGATTTTGCTGTAGATGGCCATTTATTACACCGAGAAATATTGTCTTAGCTGATTATGCCTGGTTTTGGCCCATTAGTCAATTGAGTAAGATGCTAAAAGTTAAAATACAGATTAAAGAAGACTCCTAAGACAATGAGCCAAGGCCAAAGATCATAGTGGCTGGCTGGCTTGTTCCAGCAAGAGACCTCTGGTTGCCAAGGTGATGTGAGGAGGCTGGGGTTATTTCTTGCCTAAATAATCTTAGATAGTATTTACAAAACACACGCCCACTCCTGAACTGGGCTCTGATGTCAGGGATCTGCTGAGATTTGGGTGTGGCGATGGGAAATGCTGCAATAAGAAGGGGAAGTTTTCTTTTCCGAGAGCTGTTCTGCGTGTCCCCTTTGGAGCTAGTTCCTGTGGTACCAGATAGGAATCATGACATGGTTAAAATCTCCTCCTGCTTGGCAGGCCCCACTCTAAATATTTGCCAGAAATCTCCAAAAGGTGGTGAATTGGGGAAGGGGTTAGGACATGGCACCAGTACTAACTTCATCGTGGGTTCAGTAACAACAACATTTTCTAGAAATTAGATCCCATTCAAAGGATATACATTTTCTCATTAAGCATTTGTAGTGTCCTAGGGAATTTCCACTTGGTTATCAGCAGTGACACTGCCTTCCCATGTGTTGAGTAAAAGCATTTTCATCACCCTGGTTTCCTGGCTATTTCAGTAAAAGAAGTTGAGCAAAAGCAAATAAACATTTACCACACTTTTAAAAAAAGCAATGAAGGACCTGTTAGCGTATGCATTTAGAAAAAGGTTTCAGCGTTCTCTAAGGTTTCATGATATTTTCATTTAAACTGAACACACGTGCTTTGAAAAAGTATTAATATTTGGGGAGACTGTAAGGAACAAGTTGCAGAAATAAGTGGATTTAGCAAACCAGTTGGTGGCAGTAAATGCCCTAGTAACCGCAGTATGAATCTGAACTTCTGGCCGGGCTTCTCAAGTTGTAGTTCTCGCATTGCCTTTATGTTTTGTTATTATTTTTAATCCCTAAACAATATCTTTCTCAAATGAAAAAGGTATGGTTGCTTCTTGATTCTTTCTTTTTCCTAATTGACTAAATTATACATAATGATTAGATATTGTGACCTCTTCCAAAAAAAAAAATTAACTTTTGAGAGTTAAATTATGGAAGTCTGAATGAGAGAACCCTGTATCTTGTTAGAGCATTCATTTTATATGGCCCCATCTAGTCAGAATAGAGAATAAAATTAGATCATATTCTGTGTAGCCTATTTGTTCAATATGTTACAGTAACTTGCAAAAAGATCTATTGTTCTACGTAAATGCCTTTCAATTTTTCTTCACAAAATTAGGTCATAGTACAATCTTCCTCTTAAGCAAAGAGGAGATTGCCTAAAAATTTAATTTAATATAAATTATGACTAACTGTATTAGGTGTCAACATATTTGGAACCAAAAATATGTTTGATCAATGAAAAACCATGAAATGGTTTTTTGATATAAATGGATTCAATAGTTATGCTAACCCTGGTAAAAATGACAGGTCATATGGGTTTTTAAAAAAATTTATATTTTATTGTTTAATGCTATTACGTGTGTTCCAATTTTTCCCCCTTTGCCCGCCTCCACCCAGTACCCCCACTCTCTCAGGCAATCCACCCACCATTGTTCATATCCATGACTCATGCATGTAATTTCTTTGGCTACACCATTTCCTTTACTGTACTTTACAGTCCTATGGCTATTTGACAAGTCACATGAGTTTTTAGGACACTGAGTTCCAGTCCAGGATTTGTCACTAACTATGTAAGCCTGGGCAGGCCACTTAATCCCCCAGACTTTATACACAAGCAATATATTAGAACTTTCTGGAGAACAGAAATTCCTATTATATGGTGGTATAATCACAGAAAGAGAGGAAATGAGTGGTTTCTCCCTTGTTTGGATAACTGGTTGAAGTATCATATTGGGGTCATTTGAGCAATAGTGGCCAGCAGCCTAGGAGCCCATCCTGCGTGGTGGGCTCTCTCTTGCTGAAGATGGAAGAATACAGATGTTCCTTGACTCATGATGGGGTTGCTTTTCAATTTGTTCATCATAAATTGAAAATATTATGAGTTGAAAATGCATTTAATACCTTGAGCCTACCGTGCAGCTTTGCCCAGCCTACCTTTAAACATGCTCAGAACAGTTACATGAGCAAAATCACCTCACTGCTGCTGCCCAGCATCATACTGCATTTTTGTAACCTGGGAAAGAGAAAACTTAATATTAATATTAATATTCAAGGTGTGGTTTCTACTGAATGCATTGTTTTCAAACCATTGTGAAGTTGAAAAATTGTACATAAGGTGAACCATCATCTGTAGAAATATTTGAAAGCTCTGACTCTGTACAGATAAAATAGAAGTGGGGATTGTTCACATTAAAAGCCTCCCATAGGGCTTGATGGTAAGTAGGTGATCAGTAATTTTACTTCCGACCTTGTTTTTATTTGCTACTTTGAAATACCCTGCATTCACTAGCTGTCTGAGGCAATTGCATCCGAATGTCAGCAGCCAGCAGTTTGCCACTGTATGGACTTGTTTCTTCTTTGTGGAGGCAGTTCTGTTGGGGGTGACTTATAATGGACAAGGCAGGAAGTGGGCTGTGAATCTAAATGAGTTAAAAATGTTATGAAAGTATTTATGCCAAACCATTAAAAACATTAAAGACAATGCTCATCAGTAGAAAATACATCAGCAGAAAATATACAACTAAAATTATATTCAATGATCAAAAGCTAAAATTTGAAACAAGGAAAGGGTGTCTATTTTTAGCACTCAACATTGTAGTGGAGGCCCTAGTCAGTAGAATAAGGCAAGAAAAATAATTAAAATACATAGATTAGCCAAGATGTAAGTGGTTTTTATTTACAGATGACATGGTTGTTTATGTAGAAAATCCCAAGCATACTACTATAATAAAATCTACTAAAACTGGTAAGTCAATTTAGCAAGCTTGCCAGATAAAAGATTACTATACAAAGATTATTTTCCTACATACTAGCAATAAACAATTAAAAAGGAATTTCAAGGATGAGATTTAAGTAGCACTGCAAAAACATAAAACTATTTAGGGGGAAGTTTTAACAAAAATATAATACCTCTATATTAAAATTACAAAAACTACTGAAATTAAAGACATGCTAAGTAAATGGAGAGATAAACAATGTTTGTAAGTTGAAAAATTCATATTATTGAGATGTAATTCTTCCAAAATAATTTAATGAAATTCCAATCAAAACCTCAGGCAGCTTTTTATAGAAATTGACAAATTATCTGTAAAATATATATGGAAATGCAAAGAATGTAGAATGGCCAATCTTGAAAGCTTAACTACTTGATTAAGACTTACTATAAAGGTATAGCAATGAAGAGAGTATGGTATTCATATAAAGATAAATGTTTAGAATAATGAACAGAATAGACTAACACAACATGACTGATTTTTGATAAATGTGCCAAATCAATTTAGTGGAGTAAGCATCATCTTTTCAACAAGTGGAGTTGCAACAATTGTACATCAATATGCAAAAGGCTTGGAAAGTCAAAGTAAACTTTACTCTTCGTAGATCTGCACACTAAAAAAAAAGTTATGTTTTACCAAATGCGAAGTTAAGAAAAAGTGCACTGAGGCACCTGGATCCTGAAGAATTTAAGAGGCTAACAAGGGTGTTAAACTTGGCCAAGTCTACATATGATGACATGCAATACACTTTCAAACCATTGATTCTTTCTCACTAACCAGACAGCTTTTCACCTGGTGTAAAGTTTCCATCTACCAATCATGATGGAAACTTT
Source organism: Noctilio leporinus (assembly GCA_004026585.1). Lineage (NCBI taxonomy): Eukaryota > Metazoa > Chordata > Mammalia > Chiroptera > Noctilionidae > Noctilio > Noctilio leporinus. Next base: position 28,310 of record PVIW01003720.1, read on the forward strand.
ATGACTCCTACAAAGGTGGGGCATCTGTAATTCCTATAAAGATGGGAGGATCAGCACCGGAAGGAACAATTCAGATGGAAATACTGCCTCTGAAGAGAAACAAGACCTGTGGTTTCTTTTCTGGGCATCTTTAGCTGACATGTAGGGTTAGGAGCTGTGAATTTTAGATGCATAGGTACAACTAGCAATTCTTAGAACTGGAGTGGTCCACAGGGCACCCAGTCAACAGCTTCCCTTAGTAATGGGAAAACTGAGGGTCAAAGCAGTTGTTAATTATACAAGGCTGTTCAAATATGACGGGAGTATATGATGACTTTCTCCAGCCTGTTTCCTTTTTGCAAAATGACAGTGATAATCCCTGTCCCACCAAACACTTGGAAAGGTTTGGCTCAGGAGAGAAGTGATGTACCTTGCAAACTGTTGTACTTTTCATTCGGAGAAGGAGGGTACTGGGAAGGGCAAAGGACAGAGAGCACTGTATTATTGCTGCTCAGAAGATAGGTGACATCACATGCAAGGTGATGAAAATAGGAGGTAGGTGGCTGCCAAAAAAGAGTGGGGAGTCATCATGAAAAGAGGGAGCCTTGTAGGCAAGCAGCTCCCCGCAAGGGCAGGTGGGAGCCAGAGGGAATTTATAGGGTCTGTAATTTCTCGTTTGTTCTTTTTCCTCCTGGCTTTCAATGTAAAATTATTCATGTTTCTCTTTCTGGCCTACACAGAACACTTTTCAATTGGAAAATGTTTTGATCATTTCAAAAGTCTCAGATACAAAACTGAGCCTTCAGGGCAGGGCGAAATTGATTCTTGGCTACTCTAAGACAGGAGATTGAGGAGACAGGAAGTTGAGGTAGACGTGGAGTTTTTTGTCTGGTAACCTAAAAATAATGAGTGGAAAAGGTGATTTCCAGTGAGTATGCCTTATTTCTCTGATTCTTGCCATAGAACCGCTCCTTCCTCCACTCACATCCTGACTCATGAGTTGTTTGAAGTCATCACTTAGAATATAGGCTTAAAGGGACTGGGTTTCCGAAGCATCCAGGAAAATTTATGAACCTGAAGAGCGGGGAAGATAGTTTCTTTAATGGCAGAGACTGATGACAGTTGTGATCAGGGACAAAACGGTCGGGCCTCTGGCAGGAATATTCAGGGAAAGAGAATAATGATGTTCCCACTTCTCTAGGAGAACGAAAACAAAGTGGGAGGCTAGAGCTTTGTTCTTGCCAACGGGCCTCCTGCACAATGTTGTCTTCTGGACTCACAGTGTCTTTTGCAGCTGTCATGGCAAAAGCCTTCATGGCTTGTGAAAAAGACATTCTATTACAAATCAAGAGTCCATGCTATGGATTTATTAACAACCTTTTCATGCTAAGTTCCAGAAACCATGATTTGAATGGGCAGATTTTAGTAGAGAGGAGTTTTAGATATACTCATAACATTATTTTAAGCATTAGCACTTGATTTACATGGAAATAACTCCCAAATCTTGAGAGAGTAGGTAGGTAGTTGTTGTCAAATCTTACAGATAACTCAGTTTGATATAAAAAGCTGAGTATAAGTAAATAAAAAGGCAAATGAAAGAGCATTGCAAGGCAACTACAAGTTCTCACTTTTCAAAAAACCCTTAAATGAATTTCTTTGTAACCTTCCATTTGGCTAATTTTACGTATTTATTTTATGTGTTTTCTCCTGACAGCAAACATGAGGCTTCTGGATCAAAAGCAAACTGATTACTTACTTGCAGAACATCTTAGTGCTGGTTTGCAATGCCCCGATTTTCCCTTGGGGAAGTGTGATGTGGGCCAATGTCACCCTGTATGGGCAGAATCCACACTAGAGCAGAGGACCGCTGAGGTCATGACAATCAGCTACAGAGTGTCCTCTCCTCTCCAGAAAGAGGGAGAGAAACAGTATCTTCTTTTTAAAAAAAAAAAAAAATATTTATTTATTTTTAGGGAGAGGAGAAGGGAGGGAGAAAGAAGAGGAGACACATCAATGTGTGGTTGCTTTTTGCATGTCCCTAACTGGAGACCTGGCCCACTTCCCTGGCATGTGCCTTGACTGAGCATTGAAATGGTGACACTTTGGTTCACAGGCCAGTCAGTGCTCAATCCACTGCACCAGCCAGGGTGAAACTGTACCTTCTTAATGTACAATTAACAAGCCCTCTGCTGAATAGAAAAGCAGAAGGTTTCTAGGTGCTACAGCTCTTTGGAATATAAATGAAGGGCTCAAGATTTTAATATCCTTTGAAATACAAACATATGGCTCCAGGGGAAGAGAAACCTGTAAATCTCTCAGAAGGGATTCACTATTCTTAATTTTCGAGGCTTGGTCACTACTGGTCAGTCATCCCTTAAGCCAATTTGCCAGTACTTTTTGTTGAAGAAACACTGACTGGGTGGAATATGAAAATATTACTTGTGTCTCAACACCACAAAAATGTATTGAGGTATAATTGCATTTCCTATGCATTGACAACTGATCCTGGCTTTATGGATTCTATGGAGGTTCAGGTGGAAAGTAGGAAAGGTTTGAACTTTAGTTTTGATGCTATAGGAATAAAATGAAAGGCAGTATATCTGGCTACAAAGCCATAAAATATTGTCCCCAATACTCGAATGTATTATAAAATAAATGGTTATATACCTTCTTGTCTATTTTCTTGAAATTCAGTTTTCTAAAGAATGAGAGTAAAACCATCACATGTGTGCAATATCAGAAATAATCTTGCATGTAATTCAATGAATATTGCTTATCAAGTTTATTCTTACAAACATTTAAGATGTAATATTAGGGATGGAGTAGGAATAATATATAAAATAAATTCTTTTATCCTCAGTTTCAATAGTAAGTAACAAATATTTTACCCAAGAATTTACAGAATAATTTACAATTACTTAAAAGATTAATTACAATGAAAAAGTTCTGTCACAATATTCTGGATCCTTTAGAAATTTGTGCTTATTCAAGAAAAGTTTATGCTAATCTTGCCTACTTTGAGGCCACGTAATTTTTTTTTTTTACATTTTAGTTTCCAACCATAAGCAGCAGTAATTGGTATAAATTAAGGATGCCAGTGTGGAAACCTGTTCTTTATCAGTCCCTCACACTGGAGCTATGCTGCATAGAACACCAGTGGCTTAGTTTCAGGTCAGTGAAATGGTCATGGAAGAAACCTAACGTGTTTAAATAATACTCTGTGTGGTCTACTGGCTGTGGGAAGGCCCAAAGCTGGCCTACCGTAGGGTTCCATGGATCCAAATAAAACTTATTCTCAATATGATAAGCTATTCCTATATAAGAGAGAAGAATAGTATGTTCTGGAATAACAATGTCTGATTTAGACTGTTGGGATTAGACAAGCCTTCATGTTGCTTTCAAAATCCAGGCCATTAGTGGGGAACTGCGTCAGGGTCCCAGCCCTGGGGTGGCCACAGGACAGCAGCAGAGTGTGCTGGTTCTATTAATGGTTTTGCTCTTGGGCTGTAAGCACCTTCCTCATATCCCAATTTTAGTTTCCTTATACTCTTATTCTCATTATATATATTGGCAATTTGCAAAGTTTTGTCTTCTCATGGTACATATAACCTAATTACTAAAATTCTGTGGCACATCAAAAAAACATTCCTTGTTGATACGACAAAAAATAGGAATGCTTTTGATCCATTCGCATTGGATGGCTATTATTGTGTTGTCTGTTGTCATTTTTAAAATTTGACAATCTAAGGGAAAAGATGCCAGTGGCCCTGACTAAATAGCCAGGTATTGCATGTTGAAAAATTCTTGCAGCACACTAGTTGAAAATCACTGATATATATGATAGTATTTGCGTCACAGAGATGCTGAAATCTAATCTAAACACATCGCATCTAAAAAGCTAACATGGGTTCATAAATCAATATTAAGTTCCAGATTTAAAGGCTTTTTGAAAGTAAAATCATGGTGTTATACAAACAGAAACAAAACAAATGCTAAAGATTTTGTTTAACTCATTAACTAATGAGAGTACCAGTAAAATGGTTCTAACTAGTTCAAAGAAGCATTCACAGGGATGTAGAGATGAATTTACAGACGGAAACAAAACTGGTTAGTATCCACAGGGCCATAATCAGTTGCATTCTGCTATAAACCATTTGCATTTCTATGGACAAGAATCATTTGCATTATATCCAAGTCATACAGCATGGCCAAACCTCGGTTTCTTTATAGTTCAATGGAAATTATTATGATTCCACAAGTCTCAAAAGGTTGTAAAGATGAAAAATAATGAATATGAAAGAAACAGATAAGGTATAAAGTATTATTTTTAGATGTTAGCTGTTACCACAGTTTCAAGTTTTAATCTACTGGATTGAGTTAGGTACACATAATACAATCTATATATAGCTGGAGGGGCAGGTGGAAACTAATTTGCTGCATGATTCTGAACAAATGACGATCTTCGGAGCTTCCATGGCCTCTTTGACCCCTTTTATTTGGTGAACTAATTGTGAGGTTCTAAAGAAATAATAACTGGCACTCAGAAGATGGCAAATTACCATGGTTAGTAGTTTGGCTAAACCTCAGGAGCTGAGGAAATTAGAGACATTTTTCCTTTATTGGTTATCTATAAATAACCATTTCCATGCTTAAAGGAATCAATTTTGCCCCCTAAACTTGTACTAAAAGTAATATGTGATTTTAAAAGGAAACTTCACAGTATCATTATCTTGCCTAGCACTTGGTAAAATAACACTAAAGAGATCTCTACTATTGCTTTCATTTGGAACCACATTTGGTATAATGTTATAACCATTAATGGAAGGAAATTTTCCATTACAATGAAGTGGCATTTATAACTAGGTTATTAAAGCTGATTGCTTTAGAAAGAATTATCCAAATACACACACATGCACACACACATTCACATGAGTCTTGAAATAAGATTTTAGTGATAGGGTATGGTCCAGGAATCCCAAAAGGCATTGAAAATCATTTTTCAATTTTTAGTTATTTGGTCCCTAAGCAGGACACACTGAGTTATGGCCATGATTTTTTGAAAAGATAAGTAAGTAGCCATTAAAACTTAAAAATAGGAAAGTAATATGCATCATATAGAGTTAAACTTAAATAATAAAACAGTAACTAGTTACACTTTATTTGTCAATTATAGCACATTAAAGTTGGGGAAAAAATAACTAGCACACATTGTCTCTCATGCTTTGATTTCCTTTTATTTTTTTTAACAGAAATTGTTGGTGCAAAAATGGCATAGTTTCCAAAGTATGCACTTTTATGTTCATTTTTATCATTTTTAAATTTATACCAAATTATAGCAATATCACCTAATTGTGAACTTACTTAGCTTGTACTGAATTACATTTTTCTACTTTTTAAAAATAGTATTTTATTAGCATTTATTTTGTGTAGTGTAGTATTCTCCTACAAGAAAGATGCAGCTATTCTTTTTTTTTCTTTCTTTCTTTTTTTAAAGTTTTATTGTTGTTGTATTACATCCATCCCCTTTTTGCTCCCCTCTGTCCCCCTCCCCACCCACCCATTCCCCCCAAAGTCAATCCCACCTGTTGTCCATGTCCATGGTTCCTTTATACTAGGTTCTTGTCTAAGCTGCTCCCCTGCTTTGCCTCTGCCTCCCCCCTCCCCCCAACCCCGTTCCCCCTGACCACTGAAGGCCTATTCCTTGTATTCATATACTTGGTTCTGTTTTGCTTGTTGTTAGTTTTGTTCATTATTGTCCCGTAATGGGTGAGATCATATGATATTTGTCCTTCACTGACTGGCTTATTTCACTAAGCATAATACTCTCCAGTTCCATCCCTGTTGTTGAGATGCAGCTATTCTTTAACAGAAATAATAAAATCTATCTCCTTGTACTATATTAAAATTATTCTATGATTAACTCAAATCAATGCTTCTCTTAACATGGTGCTGAAGATAATACCACCCAAACACAAATTAGTAAAAAACCTCTAAGTGAAAAGCCTTTAAAAGTGAGTAGCCCTGGTTTGTGGCACAATGGATAAAATGCCAGCCTGCAAACCCTAAGATTACTGGTTTGATTCCCAGTTAGGGCACATAACCAGGTTGCAAGCCAGGTCTCCAGCCAGGTCCCCAGCTGGAGGCAGGTGAAAGGCAACCATACATTGATGCTTCTCTCCATCCCTGCCTCTCTCCCTTTTCCTCTCTCTAAAAATAATAAACAAAATCTTAAAAACAACAACAACAACAACAAAATTTTAAAAGTGAGTAAAAACCCTGGCTGGTGGCACAGTGGATAAGGTGCCATCCTGCAAACCCAAAGGTCGCTGGTTGTATCCCCAGCCAGGGCACATAACCAGGTTGCAAGCCAGGTCTTCAGCCAGGTCCCTGGCTGGAGGCAGGTGAAAGGGAACCATACGTTGATGTCTCTCTCCCTCTCTGCCTCTCTCCCTTCCCCTCTCTCTGGAAATAATAAATAAAATCTTTAAAAAAAGTGAATAAAAAGGCAGGATAAAAAGATACTGTATAGTGGAATAATGAGGTAATGAAGTCAATTTTTCTACAATGAAGAAAAAAAGAACACCAGCTATGTAGTAACCTAAAAGGAGATGGTAAAGGGGTAGGTAATAGGTCATAGGTGGGGGCCCTTGACAAGGATTTTTAAAAAGATTATATCTATTTATGTTTAGAGAGAGGGGAAGGGAGGGAGAAAGAAGGTAGAGAAACATCAATGTGAGAGGGAAATCTCAATCAGTTAGGTCTCATATAATCCAGGTATGTGTTCTTACCAGGAATTAAACCAGTGACCTTTTGGTTTGCCAGACGACACCCAACCAACTGAGCCACACTGGTCAGGGCAACAAGGTATTGATGAAAGACAAAAATGAAGGCAACTGTGTCAACCAATGTCTGTGCACCATGACTTTCCCAGAAATGGACTGAGCCAGCAAAATGTTTTCCTAAAGAAGCTTAGGTACACACACATGAGAAAATGATGCACCCTTAGGCAAATTAGGAATTCTAGAATAATTATTAAGATGTGACATAAACATTTATATATTAAAAAGGCAAACCTAGTTTTTTGCCATATTTAAAATCATTATGAGTTTCAAAAGAAATCCTTTATTTTTAAAGAAAAGTTTAATGCTAATTTTAAATTTTCATCTAGATAAAATGGGATATGACATTAACATGATATAGAATAATCAAACTTCTGATGAGTTACTCTGATTTATTTAAACAGGAAACCATGGTAAGTATTTTAAGATGAACAAGAATAAGTGAGTATATGAGGTCTGCCTGGAAAAAGTCCAGCCATTGTTAAATAGTGAGAACGGTTTGCAAGACATTGATGTAACCTGGCAGCCAAGGAGAGCATATTGGAATGTACATGTGTGAACAATGATGACTTCACTGTACTAGTCAGTGGGGGCGGTAGATGCTGTTGAATGAACATGTGTCCTACGTGGCGGTCACATTCAAAATGACTGAGTGAGTAGAGCAATAATTCTGCATCAGATTTTGTGTTAAGCTTGAACATTCCTCCATGGAAGCTATTCAGATGACTCAGAAGGCCACAGCTATGGGCAACTGGTGACCGGTAGCCTCATCATGGCAACGTGCCCGCTCATACATCATGTCTGACGTAGAATTTTTTGTGAAACATCAAATCACCCAGGTGACTCAGCCCTGCTCCAGCCTAGATTTGGTGTCCTGTAACTTTTGGCTTTTCCCAAAACTAAAATCACCATCTATGAGATTTAGGAAAACATGACAGGGCAGCTGATAGCGATTGGGAGGACTGTGTGGTGTCCCATGGTGCCTACTTTGAAGGGGACTGAGGTTTCATAATCCTGTGTATGATGTTTCTTATATTTTGTATCTTCTTCAAGAAATGTCTCTAATTTTCATATTACATGGCTGGATATCTTCTGGACAGATATCATATATCTTAGCCTCCAGAAGTTCACAAAATGGAAACCATTTCAACATGTTCATTCATTGCTAATGTTAATAGGTAGAAATGAACATATCCCTATTTTCTCTTATTCCAACCACTTGTAAATTTGTTCTGCTACTTATATTATTTGTAACATGACTTCTAGGTTCAGAAGTTCAACCGCTGTTCCCACCATTACTCCTACAAAATCACTTTCACCATGGCAATACCCACAGTTAAGAAGATACAAGGTGTAACCTTGTAGTCAATGACCCTGATTGTATTATCAACTGTCGAAAAAGCAGTGAGTGAAAAGCAAACACCATTTACCATGTCTGGAGTTATTCATAAGGGCAAAGTTTACCCCTATAATTGTAGGTAAATCTGACTTCATTTTCTTTCTTTCTTTTTAAAGGTTTTATTTCATTATTTTTAGAAAGAGGGGAAGGGAGAGAGGCAGAGAGGGAGAGAGACATCAATTATGGTTGCGTTTCACCTGCCTCCAGCCACAGACCTGACTGGAGACCTGGTTTGCAACTTGGTTATGTACCCGGGCTGGGGAATCGAACCTGTGACCTTTGGGTTCGCAGGCCGGCGCCTTAACCACTGTGCTACCAGCCAGGGCTTTGACTTCATTTTCTACTTCCAGTAAACATTGCTGTAGTCATGCTATTTTGGGTGCAACACTTTTAAAGTAGCTGTTTCTTTTTCTAGACCAGTCTTCCATGTATATCCAAGGAATTTTTGTCTAGGGAAAATTCTACCAAAAAAGAGTATCTTGGGAAATCCTAGATTCCCTTTTTAAAGAGTCACAAAGAGAGGTTAATATATTCCTGACTCTCATAACCAAGGAACCTAGTTATCTTTGCTTAAGTCAGCATTTCCTAAGTTTATTTGACCATTGAACTCTCCCCGCTGCCCATACTTAATGAGGAGTTACGAACATCCCTCAGGACTTGTATTTTCAGAAAGACATTCTGGTAAACACTTCTCTTGACTGACAATGGTTAGATTCAATTTGGACCATCCTTCCAAAGCTTGAGAGCCCTAATACACTCTAGGAAGAGGCCACAGAACCACAATTAAATGAGTGAAGAAGGAAAGGATTTCTGGGAATCACAAGGCCAACGGTAGATGTTCACGTATGGAGCTTCCTGATGATGTAAAGCCCAGCTATGTTGTGGATGTGTTGGAGAGCCGTCCGACTGTATGTTTGCCTTTGCTATGTCTCTGGTCAGTGTTCCAAGGTTTTCAGGGCAGTCAGTTGTCTGGTATGGATACAACTTGAAATAGTATAAGTGATAAGCCATTATTTTCCAAACATTTTAAAGTTCAGTACATTAAAATATCTAGGTATTCCACAGCTAAAAAAAAAAAAAAAAAGAAATTCTTCCTTTACTTTGTCTTCAAAAAGGGTATGCTTGTACCAATCTTTATGGTCAACTTAAAAAAAAACTTGATTTATTATTGTTGTATTACAATTGTTTCATCCCCCCCACCCCCATTGCTCTCTCCTATGTCCCCTCCCCTCTCCCACCTCCTTGCCCATATCCATGGGTCTTTCACATTACCTCCTTCTCTAAACCCTGCCCTTTCTCTCCCCATCTTCCTCCCTCCTCCCCCTTCGCCTTTGGTCAGAGCCATTCTACTCTTTTTTTTTTCCTCCCATGTCTCTGGTTTCTTTTTGCTTGTCTGTTCCTTTGTTCATGAGTTTCCTGTATTAGGTGAGATCATATGATATTTGTCTTTTGCCTCCTGGCTTATTTCACTAAGCATAATACTCTCCAGTTCCAATCACTCGGCTGCAAAAGGTAGGAGTTCCTTTGTTTTTTATGCTGTGTAGCATTCCATTGTGTAAATGTATGGTCAACTTCTTTTGCGTAAACACATTAATCAATTTATAAATTTTGCTACTGCAGAGGTGGCAGGAAAGCATAGATTTGTCACTTGGTCTAACTATAACCCCTAAGTAATGTACCACTTAGAAATATTACACAAAGATACCACAAGTAAATAAAATTCAATCCTTTATGGCTATACAGTTATTTGCAAGGTTTTTTTGGAGAAAAGTCTCTTGAGGTGCTGAGTTTCTGGCCCAGGGAGGTGGTTGGCAACCATGTCAGGGAGGCCTCCTATTTACACAAGGTGATGAGAAGTCTTTGGTTTGTGTCTGAGGGATTTATGTAAATATCTTTAGGACGGGGCATCAGTAAAGCTAGCATCTTCATAACATTTATAAAGATGAATATAAAAATAATTCATATTCCTAAAATGGTTCATCTGGCTTTACTATTTTGTCTCACTTCCCTCTCCTTCTGCTGTGAGATCCTGCTTTACCTGATGTAGTTCCAGACTGAAAATTTTGGCAAAAATACATAAAATAAAAATAATAAATGATGCTTAATTATGTTTAAAGAAGAAAAAAAAAAAAAAAAAAAAGCCAGCAACTCCTATAGTTCAAAAGCAAAGGCAAAAGAGGTCTGGATACCCATTAATAAAGAACATTTGTGCTGAAGTAAGATGCAAGGGAATGTACTTACTTCCTGAACAAGAAAGAAAGAAGCCAAATGATCACAGCTACATAATTTAGATGTTTCTGCTACATTTAGAGTGGACACATTTGACAATTTAACAGACTCTTTCCATCTCTGTCACCCAAGGAAAAAAACTGTGAAGCTTTAATGTAAAAAAGCTGAGATGATGTCCAAGGAATAAAACAAATGTCATGCTTACCTCCTGTTCTTTCCTATTTAAGAAGATCAACTTCATTTTAGAGCAGAAGGAGTTCTTATGGAAAAGCCAAGGAAGGTGCATTGCAATAGCATAAAAGACCCACACAACAGCTTGGCCATGTTAGCAGAGGCAGCTGGAATAGGTCCTGTAACTTGTTCATATCCACCTTTAATTGGCAGACAGTCCTCAGGCTTCCTTTATTCCTAAATTCACTGTGAACAGTGACTGAGAGACAGCAGATCCCAAGGGATATCTCCAAAAGAAGCCAGAGGACATTGTAACATAGGAGGCTAACCTTGTATCTTAGACACAAAAACTACTTTGTTACTCCCTTGAAGGGACTACAAACAGTGTATCTCTGCTAGGACTTACTGAGGTAAAAGCTCTGTGACCCCTAATAGATTTTGGGGATATTCTGTGCCCATGGTAAAGGCAATTCCCAGATTCATGGTTTCCTTGATGGTACATGGTTACAGAAGGCCTACGTGGGACATGTGTCTCCTTTTATCACAGATGAGGTAATTTCTTAAAACTTGATCTTCTCCTTCTTTCTCTAGGTTTCATGGCTTTTGAAATAAACATCTGAGAGGAAAGCCACCAACTAGGAGAAAAGACAAACCAAGGTGGCTTGGTCAGCAGGCTCATCCATCTATTAAGATGCCCACCTACCCTGTCTGGAAGCTACCCTCTCTGTCTGGGTCTTTATATTCACCCATGAACCAGCTGTCCTTTAAATTGCCATGTTTTACTGACTACAGAATTGTTTTTCTCCTCTTTTTCTTCTTTGACCTGAAACAGGAAATACAAATAGCCCCAATTATAACATGTCACTTCTATAACACAGTTTCACTTTAACATGGTTCAAGGATGGGGAAAGCCCTTGTACAACATGGCATCTTAGAACACAGTTTTTCTATAACACGGTTTGAGAATTAGAGAAATCCCTGAACAATGTGGAGTGTAATAAGAGCTTTTAAGAGCAAAAAAGATCTCATTCCAAATTAGGAAACTCCCTGAACAATATAGAATGTAATGAGAGTTTTTAAGAGCAAAAGATATCTCATTTGAAATAACAAAGATTATAAAGGTCTTTCAGCTAAAAGCAAGCAATCTAAAATAGCATTTTTTTTTTTTTTGCTAAAACTACAGGATTAAAGTCAAGATAATGCTGTAGAAAGTTCAGAGGATGAAGATATCTTATGAAAAAGAAAGTGTCCTCAGTTAATGGTGCTTAATAGTGATGATGCCGGCCTGCGAACCCAAAGGTCGCAGGTTCGATTCCCCAGCCAGGGCACATAACAAGGTTGCAAACCAGGTCTCTAGTCAGGTCTGTAGCTGGAGTCAGGTGAAAGACAACCATACATTGATGTCTCTCTCCCTCTCTGCCTCTCTCCCTTCCCCTCCTTCTAAAAATAATAAAATCTTTAAAAAAAAATAGTGATGATGAAGAAAATATTATTTAATACGTATTAATAGGTTATACTTTTGGTGGAAATTATTTAAGAAAGAGATTTCTATTAATTATAAGAATATGATAGTATGCTTTTTTTATTTTTTGGAAATTAACTCTTTTTTTGTACTAGTTCTTTGTTTCGTATAACATGATTTGCATAACACGACATTTTTTAGGAAACCAACAACTGGGTCATACAGGGATTATCTGTAAGTTTATCCCTTACCTTTCAAAACCAGACACAAACATCAAGGAGGAAGAAAGAAGAAAAGAAAGAAAGAAAGAGAAAGAAAGAAAGAAAGAAAAATAGTTCTGTGAGCAAAGAAAACCTTTTGCTTAGTCAGCGTAGACTGTGTTTTGACAAATAGCCCCAAATTAAAATTGGCTTGTAATTTACGGATTCTATTACCAAGTTGTAGTGGTAATACTGATGGAAATTTTGAAAATGTGTAGACATTTTTTGTTCCCGGTAATGATAAAGGTCTGTAAGCAATATCCTACCTCTCTCTCAAGGTATTTGATTAGTAACCATTTCTGTGGCCTCAGTGTACCACAGGTGAGCACTGCAATGTTTATGACACAAAGCTGTATTTTACTTAAGATATTCTTCAACAACCAGGTAAAAGATACAGCTTTTGATTTTTAAAAATAAATTTGGTTATATAAAACATATCTTTTTCTCTGACTTACTGCAGCCCCATGTAAAAAAAATCTACTTTGTGTTTTTCATTTTTAATTAAATATGTACTTAAATTATAGTGGCACTTGGATCTTCAGAAAAGTCAAGTGGGGATTATTTCTACTGGAAATATGAATAATTTAAGAGATGTCTGTGCTTTCACATCAATTGTCAAAATAAACAAATCTTGACTCTGACTTCTACAGGTATGTGATACCTGTAGTTATCCCACACCCCATCTAAAGAGACTCACAGAGTCCCATTTCATATAAAAAAACAAATACTTCACTGACTTGGAGAATACTGGTGATTTTTAGTCCACTTTTGAAGACCCACTGTGAACAACCATTGCATTTGGTAGCCCTCACCGTTAAAAAATTCTTTTTTCCTTCAAGATGAATTAAATTTTTCTATAATAAGGATAGCTAGTATTCTTAAGTAATACATTTTATCATTCAATTTTAAAAGACAAATATAAATGCAAGATAAATAGTTGGATGAATTGCACAGAAAAAGAAGACAGAGGGAAGAAATTATTTGTTATGGGAAAATAATGTATTGAGAATTAAAAAAAAATTTTAAAAGATTTTATTTATTATTATTTTTAGAGAAAGGGGAAGGGAGGAAGGAAGAAAAGGAGAGAAACCTCAATGTATGGTTGCCTTTCACCTGCCTTCAGCTACAGGCCTGGCTGGAGGCCTGGCTTGCAACCTGGCTATGTGCCCTAACTGGGAATTGAACCAACAACCTTTGGGTTCACAGGCTGGCATCCTTCCACTGAGCCATGAGCCAGGGTGAGAATTTTCATTCAGGTGTTGGAAGGCTTAAATGTTTGATAAGCACAACATATATATTTAAGGGTAACAGAAGCAGTTAAATAAGTAGGCAAGAAAATAATTTCCTTCCTCTCTATCCTTTGATTTGCTTAAGGAAAAAACAGAATTTAAGATTAAGGGAAAACAAGTCCAAATGATTTAAAATAGCAGTAATGACATTTTACATTTCTTTTATACTTTGCAGTTTACACTTATCCATATATTACCTCATTTAATTTTTCCTTTTTTCAAGAATAATGATTATTTTTGCCTACTTTACAGTTGAGGAAAACAAACCTAGGAGAAACTAAGTAGATTATGATACACAAACAAAATAACTAGTATCTCTGAAGCACTATGTTCTTAATACATTTTAGAAACACAGTTCTGAAAACTATGTCATAAAGGCTTTTAAAATCAGTAGTACTCAGTAAATGAACAAGACTTGGCTCGCCAGGTGTTTTGATTTAATATAAAAATTAAATTAAAATACAAAATGCTTTTGGTTCCATTATCTTTTCTTTTTCTTTCTTTCTTTCTTTCTTTCTTTCTTTCTTTCTTTCTTTCTTTCTTTCTTTCTTTCTTTCTTTCTTTCTTTCTTTCTTTCTTTCTTTCTTTCTTTCTTTCTTTCTTTCTTTCTTTCTTTCTTTCTTTCTTTCTTTTTCTTCTTATTTTTTCTTCAATGTGTGGTTGCCTTTCACCTGCCTCCAGCCACAGACCTGGCTGGAGACCTGGCTTGCAACCTGGTTATGTGCCCTGGCTATGGGTCCACTATTTTTAAGCTCTACCTCTGACCAAAGTTCTTCTATAGGCTTCAATAGAACAAAACAAAACAAAGCAAACACAAACATAAAAATGAAAGAAAGGAAAGGAAAGAGATTAACAATTGGTGAAATTTATGCAACTCAAGTTTAGCTTTTTTATATCAAAATTTCCTTTAGAGTTTATACAATCTATTTAAGAGTATGGATGTTATCATTTTTTCACTGTTCAAGTGATTTGTAATTTCATTCTGAACTAAAATTGCTTCCTGTGCCCTAGTTTATAATTTTTCTTTCTGTGTGTATATACTCAGATTTACTCATCTGATTTCCAGATTTTATATATTGGAGGTTAACTATTTGTAAGTTCAGATATTTATTTTCTATTTCCTGCTGAGAAAAGAAAAAAGAGAAAAAAATGCCTAAAAAAATAGAAAAAGGTGGCCCTGGCTGATAGCACAGTGGATAGGCGCCAGCCTGCAAACCCAAAGGTCGCAGGTTCGATTCCCCAACCAGGGCACATAATCAGGTTGCAAGCCAGGTCTCCAGTCAGGTCTGTGACTGGAGGCAGGTGAAACGCAACCATACATTGATGTCTTTCTCCCTCTCTGCCTCTCTCCCTTCCTCTCTTTCTAAAAATAATAAAATAAAATATTTTAAAAAAATAGAAAAAGGAAAGAAATAAAAAGCAAAGAACCAAAAAACACCCACCCATAATCCTGAGTTTTTCAAGACTAAAAACTACCCCAGATAAACTCAATGTCAGGAGGTGGCACTGTCCTATCACGGTGTCAGTCTTTCTTCTGCTCTGTGGGGGTGGGAAAGGTGGGGGTGGCTTCCTTCCTTATCCCCAGGAAATAATGATCAACCAAGCTACCCAAATTGCAGCCTGATAGGGGGTGATCCAGAAAACCTCCCTCCTAGTTATTTGCCAACAGGATTTAGAGTAAAACAGAGACTCCTCTAAATAGCTGACTATTCTGAGTTGAGGCTTAACCCTGTAAGTGCCAGAAATGAAAGAATTTGACTAAATTCTTTCTCAAAAGCAGCATCACACTTCTCGGCCCCTATAAGTAGAATACAGTATTGTGAATATAAATTTGAACCATGGATGGGAAGCTCCTCTGGTGAAGTGGGAAAAGAACTGGACTGGGAGTCAGAAGTCCCAGGCTCTGTTATGGCTCTGACACTTCCTAGCTGTGTGGGTTGGATTTGTGTCTGGAACTTGGTTTCTTTCCCTGTAGTAGCAGAGCCAATCGAGTATCTCCCTAGGCTGCTGGAGAACCACTGAAGTGATTTGTGTAAAAGTTCCCATGGCCACCCCTGCTACATTCTAATAAATGTGGTTGTTTCTCTTCCGGCCCTACTGTTTCCTATACTCAGTTTATTTTAGGGTCCTTGGGTCTTTCCAGCAAAGCTGGAGGGGAGCCCATGCAGCTGCAGAGCCTCCAGTTGATTCAGTTGTTTCCCCAGGCTTCCGTGAACTCATGCCAGGTGGAAAGATCCAGCTCGCTGTATCCCCCAGCTCTCTCATCTTCCGAAGAAGCCTTCCACTTGCTCCCTTAAGTCAGCCTCAGCTGTTATTTCTTCATTCACTAAGAGTGAAGACTGGAGTCATCTTGTATCTGTCCGTTTCCATCACTGTTGTGTCTTGGGTGTGAAGGATGAGTGCCGAATATTCTTTGTTGCGAGCGCCTTCTGAAGTGTGCTAATCCTTCATTATCCAAAGCAGATGGCCCTCCCAGACAGCAAGCCCCGTTTCTCTCATGTCTCTTCATTGGACTCAGCATCAGATGGAATTCCAGGCATACACCAGCCAAAAAAGGGCCGCCGCAGTGGGGAGCCATGAACCCTCCCAGCGGATCCTTCCCAGACGGGGCTTCTCGCTGAGGATAGTGCTGGGGTGGAGTGGAAGCTCATCAAACTGCATTGTTTCAGGCACAGCATTATTTCAAGGACCAACCACACACAAAGCTATTATTTAAAAAAACTAAAGCCCTGGCTGGTGTGGCTCAGTGGATTGAGCACCAGCCTATGAACCCAAGTTTGTCGCTGGTTTGATTCCCAGTCAGGGCACATGCCCAGGTTGGAAGCCAGGTCTCCAGCCAGGCCCCCAGCTGGAGGCAGGTGAAAGGCAACCAAACATTGAAGTCTCTCCCCTTCCCTCCCTCCCTCCCTTACCTGCTCTCTAAAAGTAATGAATAAAATCTTAAAAAAGAAAGAAAGAAAAAAAGCAGAATGGCATCTGTGAAGACAATGAAAGCACAGTAGAAAGATGTGTCTACAACCCAGAAAGGCCTGTAACTCATTATTTCAAAATGGGCTGAAAATGATGAAAAACACGAGGAACATAATTAGAATTAGAAAATCCCAGAAATGAAGTGACTGAATTCAGGAAAGAATTAGAAACAAAAGCAAGCAAACAAACAAACCAACAATAACAACAAAAAAGCCAACCAAAAAACAAACAAACAAAAAACCCCCAACTCAGTTTAGAAGTGAATTCTAAACCAGGAGGAACACAGGAACGAGTAAACGCCACAGCTAATTCTTTAGTAGAATAACAAGCATAGAAAAAAAATTTAAATAAAAACAGTAATAAGTAAATATATATATTTTATTCCAGACAATTCCTTGTTAATAAAAGTCGCACTAGATGGAACATTCATGCATTCAACAAACATGTGTTGCAGTATGCCATGCGCCTGCCACTGTGTGCCGGGGGATAAAGAAAAACACCTGCTCTTCTAGCCGAGGGAGACGCAGTAGACATAAGGAAACCTGTCAGAAGGCGGTGGGAACTGTGGAGGGAAGCAAATCAGGGAAGAGGGAGAGGAGGTGCTGGGGCTGGGATGTCCTGACTGGAGCAATTGAAGCTGGATGGAAGGGATTGATGCCGATTGAAGCTGGGTGGTTGGCGAAGGCCTCATGGAGGAGGAGACAGAAGTCCTGAAGGAAGCAGGCAAGTGAGCCATGCAGAAGTGAGGGAAAAGGCCATCTCTTTGGGCTCTGGGGGCCTGAAAGTGCAAATGCCCAGAGGCAGGGCTGTGCCTGTGAAGATCCAGGGGAAGAAAAGAGACTAGCGAGGCTGGAACTGAGGGAACAAGAAGCAAGCAGTAAGCCATGCGGACTGGGGTGCACCAGACTGAGAGGGTGTGTGGACTGATGTGAGGATTTTGACTCTGGTTGGGGTGAGGACAGTGCCAGGCTCTAAGCAAAAGAGTGACTTGAACCAAGGATCTTGGAAACCTGAGGCTGCCCAGGGGAGAGCTGGTCGGGGAAGAGACAAAGTGAAGGCAGGGAGACCAGTGGGCCTTATGCAGTGACCCAGGCTAGAGGTGATGGTGGCAGCAATGGGGACAGGCTTTTGGAGCAGCAAAGTGCAGGGACATGGTTAGATGCTAAATGTAATAATCGCCAACACAGAATTTACCAGTTAGTACCAGTCATTGCTAAGTGCTTAGCTGGAATTTATTGATTTAATTCTCAGAAGAACACTGTGAGGTAGCTAATACCATTATCCCCATTTTTACAGGCAATCCAAATCAACGCATTGACAAAATTGCCTACCAGACTCACAATAGATCATGCATTCCTCTAGTTTTTGATGGGCAAGAATGGTTTGAAGAAAAAAAAAAAAAGTTGTGAGTGAAAACAAGAGTGTTTTTATTTTAAGATGTATCTAGACATGTGACACTATGTGATTGAAATAACTTAAAAAAATAAAATAATTCTTTTTGGGTTTAATGATCAAGATTGCTAGACTTAACACAATATACATAGTGAAAACATAATTCCTTTAACAAGGAGACACAAAAAACAATGCTAGCGTCCAAATGAGATAGCATAATGATATTCCAGTCTCTACATGTGGGCACCACTATAGTACCACTATAGTAATAAACCCGTTCCAGTGGAGGAACGAACCATCCCCATATGTTAAACCTGGGCAGCAAGTGGTGTTGGGAACCAGTGCCAGCTGGCATGTGAGTCCATCTGTAGTTAGGGAGTGACTTCAAAAAGTCATTCAGAATAGGCTGTGGAAATAAGGTGGTGTTTTTTTAGTCTCCTCACTTAGTCCTAGTTTTTATAACATTCAAACTACATACATTTTATTGAACAAACATTTTATAAAAAGAACATTTTAAGAAGCTTATGAAATGCACTTAGGATCTTATCAAAAAGTAGGTTAATTTGGACCTGCAATTAGCTTTTGTTGTATTTTCATTACGGTCCTGTTGATATGTTTCTGTACTATTCTTTTATTTCTTCTTGAAATAATTTTATTTTCTTACTGAAAAAATATACATATAAGTCTTATGCAGTTTTCTTGAAGAGTTCCAGTTGTCCACGTATGAAGGATAATTAAGTGTTATATATAGCAAATGGCATTATTATTATGACAAATCTTTATTTTATGCATTAAACAAGTTTTAGTAAAAATGTCAGACCCTTCCTTCTCCATGTTTTAGTAAAGTAAAAAAATGGTAGGATAGGATTTCCTTCATATAGAATCACTAAAATCATGGTCCTTACCTTTTACTAACAGAAACAACATAATCAGGAACTTAAATTCTGTTTGCAGTTTTCTGTCTTTTTAGAGGTTCTGCTTACAGTATCAATAAGACATATTAGGAGCACAGATGGACATTCTAAGGGTCCATGGCTGCCCAGGCATTCTTGAGTCTGCAGAGCAGGGTAACGTGTCTTCAGTTTGACTGCAATATTGGGGGAGAAAATCAATCATTGTTAATTTACTGTTTTGTGCTAAAACCATACACATGAAGAAGAACATAGTTGTCTGGATGACTGAGGAGCTCGGACTCTTAACAGAATTAAATCCTACACATGGCTGGTATCTGAACACCTGGGGCACATCAGCACATCTTAGAGCACTGGGTGCTGCAGGTGCATTATGGGAGTGGAGCGGCAGCAAGGATGTGTCGGTGAACAAGTAAATGTTCAGTGGAAAGTGGGGTAATAATCTGGTGACAAGGCATAAGCAGACCTTATTCTGTGTTCCCATGCAGGGTTCTTGACAAGCTGAAAATAACTAATAATTGTCATCTAGAGAGTCTGAACAGTAGTAGAAACTACAGTTTTTACTGTTTTACCTGTAGTATGTATACCTCACTTACAGTAGAAGCTCTTTTAAATAATCTCTAGCAGACACTGCCCAACCCCTCAGTGAAATTTAGTTAATGCCTCATAAACACTTGAAGTGCTCTGCTCCTTAGTAAGCCTGTGTACTGCTGCTCCCACTGCTTAAGTTGTTCTTTTTAAAATTTTAATTAATTCATTCATTAAAAGCACAATTCTCCCACTTGAGTTTATTTTGTAAGTATATTTTATTGATTATGCTGTTACAGTTGTTCCAATTTTTATCTCTTTGCCCTCCATTGCTTGGTACACCCATTCCCTCCAGCAACCCTTTCCCCCTTAGTTCATGTCCATGGATTGTGCATGTAAGATCTTTGGCTTCATTCTTTCCTATACTATTCTTAATATCCTCCTGTCTATTTTGTTCCTACCAACTATGCTTTTTGATCCCTTTCTCCACCTTCCCTATCCAGCTGATAACCCTCCAAATGATCCCCATACCTATGATTCTATTCCTCTTCTGGTTATTTGCTTAGTTTTTGTTTTCATTTTTCTTTTTTTAAATTCAGTTGTTGATAGTTGCTTGTTGTCATTTTACTATTGATAGTTTTGATCTTCATTTTCTTAAACGTGTTCTTTTAACATTTCATGTATAAAGGCTTGGTGATGAACTCCTTTAGCTTTACATTGTCTGGGTGGCACTTTATCTGCCCTTCCATTCTAAATGATAGTTTTGTTGGGTAGAGTAATCTTGGTTGTACGTCCTTGCATTTTATCACTTTGAATACTTCTTGCCAGTCCCTTCCTACCTGCAAAGTTTCTTTTGAGAAATTGTCTGATTTGCTTAATGAATTTTTAAAAAAGATTTTATTTATTATTTTTAGAGAGAGGGGAAGGGAGAGAGGCAGAGAGGGAGACACATCAATATATGGTTGCCTTTTACCTGCCTCCAGCTATGGACCTGGCTGGAGACCTGGCTTGAATCCTGGTTATGTGCCCTGGCTGGGAATCGAACCAGCGACCTTTATAAAATTCTTTTGTAGGTAACTCATTGCCTTTCTCTTGCTGCTTTTAAAATTCTATCTTTATCTTTAGTTTTTAGCATTTTAAATATGATGTGTCTTGGTGTTGTCCCCTTTGGGTTCAACTTGTTTTAAACTCTGTGCTTCCTGGGCCTGTATGTTTAGTTCCTTTGCCAAATGTAGGAGGTTTTCCTTCATTATTTTTTTCACACAAGTTTTCAATTTCTTGCTCTTCCTCTTTTCCTTTTGGCACCCCTATGATCTGGATGTCGGTATGTTTAAAGTTGTCCCAGATGATCCTAATCCTCTCTTCATTTTTTTTTTTTTTTAAGATTCTACTTATCATTTCCAGGGAGAGAGGAAGGGAGAGAGGCAGGGAGGGAGAGAAACATCAATGTATGGTTGCCTTTCATCTGCCTCCAGCCATGGGCCTGGCTAGAGACCTGGCTGGCAACCTGGTTATGTGCCCTGGCTGGGCAATCGAACCAGTGACCTTTGGTTTCACAGGCTGGCGCCTCCTTATCCACTGTGCTACCAGCCAGGGCCATGTCTCTTCATTTAAAAAATTCTTGCTTCTTCTTTCTGTTCTGGGTGAATGTTTATTTCTCTCTTTTGTTCCAAACCATTGATTTGAATCCTTGCTTTCTTTCCATCACTGTTGGTTCCCTGTACATTTTTCTTTATTTCATTTTATGTGACCTTCACTTCTTCCATTATTTTGTGGATGTACTCAATCATTTCTCTGAGCATCCTGATCACAAGTGTTTTAAATTCTGCATCTGATAGGTTGGCTAGCTATGTTTTATTTTTTTTTCTTGGGTTTTGTTTTGTTCTTTTATTTGGGCCATATTTCTTGGCCTTCTCAATCTGGCAGCCTCCCTGTGTTTGGTCCTGTGTATTAGGTAGAGTCACTTTGACTCTGTGTCGTGGTAGTATGGCTTAATGTAGTAGATTCCTGTAGTGTCCAGTGGCACAGTCTCCCATCCAAGCTGTGTACTTGAGGGGTTGGAGATTCCCAGGTGAAGCCAAGCTGTGAATCTAAGCTGTCTGCTGGTAGTACTGGGCCTGGAGCTCACTGAGGCCAGCTGTTGGTTATTTGATAGGATTAAGAAAGTTGAGAAGCAGGAGCCAAGTCCAGCCATTCATATGGAAAAGCAGCTTGGGTGGGACAAAATATGGGTGGGGCGGAGTCTCTGGAGATCTCCAAGGTGGGTCAAACAGTATTAGCTAGGTTGGTGGGAGTTTCTGATATAGCCCCAGCTTGCCGGCTTTGTGACTTTGTGACAGGAGGGTTTAGAAAGAGAAAATGGCCTCTGTTCACCTTGATGCCAGACACTTCAGTTTCCCTCTTTATACCACTGGTGCCTTTCAACCTGCTACCTGGTGCAAAAGCTCAGAGGGAGTGAGTCTTAGTAGGTGAGTCTGTGCGGGTTCTTTAAGAGGAATTGCTTGGGGATCCAGCAGTTTCTTCCACTGACTCAATCCCCACTGTTTTTCTGCAGCTAGAAGTTGTGGGGACTTCTCTTTCTGGCACTGGAACCCTGGGCTGTGGGGCTTGGTGTGGGGATGGGACTCCTTGCTCCTGAGATATCCCTCCTGAATTTTTATCCACCACATATGGGTGAGAGACCAGCCTGTTCCATGTCTGGGCCCCTCCTACACACCTTGATGGATGTAGTTTCTCTAATTCCATAGTTGTCAGACTGCCACTCAACTTGATTTCTGAAGGTTCTGGCTGATGGTTGTTCTATATTTAGTTGTAATTTTGATGTGGTTGTGCAAAGAGGTGAGTCATGTCTGCCTGCACCATCTTGACCAGATAATTTGCTTAAGTTGTTTGATTGTTAATAGTCACTTCATGTTCATTCCTAAGTTTATTCAGTTGCACTTTTTATTGTAATTATGCATTCAGTAAAATATTCTATCAGGGGATAAAATGTGAGTGCGAAAAGAGTTGTCATTTCTATGAAAACCAAGTACGTGCTATGAAAGACTAAAAAGTGAAGTTGCTAAAAATATAAAACTGCTGTTTGATTAGGTGTTGATGAGACAGTAAAAGACTGGAGGGAAAAAATGTTTAAAACTGTGGATTTCCTACTGAACTGACGTGCAAATCTTTAAATGTTCATTCCATTACAGAAATGTTGAAGCTGATAAGCATGCGTGATGCATTTTGAGTATAGTTTATGTGAAAATGATGATCTAGTTTTCTCAATGGTGGACTCATTAAAATGCGTAGGCCTGACTTTAAAATGTGGGTAAATGTACATTTGTATGTTTTAGGTTAAAATGAAATGTTTAAGTATTATTTGACTTATAATTCTCCATTTAAAACTAACTTTTTATATATATCCACCCACTGTTGGCCAAATAGAAGGGGCATCTTCTGCACTTTTTCCAGGCAGGGCTGGTGTATCTTCTTTCAGATTTATGGGATGAGACGTTTCATGAAAGAGCTTGTGCAGGAAGAGCTGAGATCCTGGGTTATATTTTCTACTCCAGTCATATCAAGAAGTGGAATAGAAGAAACCTCCCCAGGGTAGCTGTGTGGTCAGAAAGCTTTGGAGGCACCCGGCAGAGGGTCAGGGGGCTTCTGACCCTCCAGCACACAGAACCCCAAGTCTCCCAGAACAGGGAATAGGGATAGATGTGAGAGCTGCTCCACACAGCAGGGTGAAGCCAATGTTCTTGTTCGCTGAAAACTGAAGGGAAGTGTTCTGACTTTCTTTTGTTATGATTTTAGGTTTTAAACTGAAACTGTAACCTTATATATTTATTTTTATTTTTGCTATTTTATGTTTTACAGTTGCCCCATTCCTCCCCTCCATTGCCCCCCACCCCACCACAGATGACCCCCACTCTATTGTCCACGTTCATGGGTCATTTATATGAGTTTCTTGACTAGACTCTTCCCTGTCTTTCCCCCTTTCTCTCTGCCTCCCCTTGCCCTCTGGTCACTGTCAATCTGTTTCTTGTTTCCATGCCTCTGGTTCTATTTTGCTCATTTTTTGCTCATTTGTTTTATTCATTATTTTCCTGTATTGAGGGAGATCCAATGGTATTTGTCTTTTGCTGCCTGGCTTACTGGCTTACTTCACTAAGCATGATATTCTGCATTTCTAACTATGCTATTGCAAAAGGTACGAGCTTCTTCTCTCTTTCTGCTGCATAGTATTCCATTGTGTAAATGTACTGCAATTTTTTGAGCCTCTTGTCTACTGAATGAGTGGATCCTGTAAATGCTGTTTCCAGCACTTGGCTATTGTGAAAATAGTGCTGCTATGAACATAAGGATACATAGGTTCTTCTGAAGTTGTGTTTTAGGATTTTTCAGATATAATTCTAGCAGTGGAATTGCTGGATCAAAAGACAGATTCATTTTTAGTTTTTTGAGGAAATTCCATACTGTTTTCCATAGTGGCTGCACCAGTCTGCATTCCCATCAACAATGCATCAGGGTTCCCTTTTCTCCACTTCTGAAACTATAACTTTAAGTGCATTTTTTTTTTCCCCCAGAGAAAGCTTTCCCACTCTATTTAAAATATACTTAAATGGGCCATGTCCAGAGGGAAGGGGGCAGAGGTAATTCTGAAATGTTATAAAAATGAAATAAAAATGTAACAGAAGGAAAATGGTCATGATGTTTATAATTACCAGTTTTATATTAGGCTAGTCTGAGAAATGTAAGCCAGTCACCAAGTGGCTGGCTGGCAATAAATGCAATTCAAATGACTAATGTCACTATTGCTTTTGGCATCAGCACACTCAGTAGGCCTGTAACCATGATTGCTGGACCGACTTTAGATGCTGGATCCCCACAACTAGTGCCCATCATGCTCTGACTTGCTGTGTACAGACATGGAGAGAGTTAGATACACTGAGGTCGAGACAGGGGAATTGTCACTTGGAAAGGGAAGGAATGACTTTCTCAGCAACTTTTATGCAGAGTTTGCAATATCAAAATAAAGGCAATTTTTCAGTTGCCTAGGATAAATAATTACCAAAATAATGAACAACCCTGGCATTTTTCCTTTTTTTTAAAAAACTGATAAAGGCACCAACACCTGTGGAATATTCATAATGGGGATCTCCACACACTAAGGATTGTACTTTCAAATAAGCCAGTTTTGAGCCTGATCTGAGAGAATAAACTATTTCTTTAACGACTGTGTAGTACATTTGTTTTCTTTTTTCATTTCTCAAGAAACATGTTTCTCACAAAAGCATATTTAATAAAACAAGTTTTATTTTTATTGTTTCACTGTAGAAAAGCTCAGTGTTTGGCTGACTACCACCAACCAGTGAATCACACTCCATTTATTTATTTTTATTTTTTATTTTTTGCAGTTTCACAACTTTATTTGACAGTCAGCAGTTAATTCTTATCTATGTACGTTGTTTGTAGGTTTTTGAAAGTGGTGACAGGTACATAAGTAACTAATGTCTAGATCTTGTTTGGCGAATCTCCAACCTCACTACATTTTCTGGAAAACCACATCTGGATATGGTATGGGGCATTCCTTGTTCCTTTGGCCCCGATGGCTTTGTTGAACCTGATGTCAATATGTACATCTGGAGTTCCCCTCTCCTTCATGGCAAATTTCCAACTCTCTCTGAGTGCCCAAGGGACATGCTTCTTAAAACCCACTCCATAGACACACGCTTGTGAATGTTGGTGGTGTATTCTCTGCTCACTGCCTTGTCGATGGCAGAACGGCCTTTTCTTGTCACCCTTCTTTGCGGGATCCATCATGTCAGGCCCAAGTTGGAAAGAAGCCACATTTAGTTTATATCCTTATCCCAAGTGACTTAAAGTCTGCTTTTTGTTTGTTTGTTAGAACCTGATAGAAAATAGATTCTAAGCATAAAAAATAAAATACCAAAACCTTTCCTTTCATCCTATATATATATATATATATATATATATATATTTTGGGTAAAAAGTGCATATCCTAATGGAATAGAAAACAGCCTCCATATCATAAGTGAAATACATTATTCTATTACATATCTACTTATTGGATATGTGGATATGTGTTTCAAGTATCTACAGAAGTACAACTGTGTTAGACAACTCAGCCAAATGTGGGTCACTCTGTGGGTGCAGAATCCTCCTGAAAAGGCTTCTGTTGAGCTCACAGTGTTCAATGGAATAGCCACCGTACTTTATTGTGCTTTCATATATTTTATTTGTCAAATCTCCACATTTTGAAGGTCAAATGATTTCTTACCTGGAATCTTGAGAGATGCACCATAAGAACTCCTCAATGAGAAATCAAAAAAAAAAAAAAAAAAAAAAAAAAAAAAATGCCTGCAAGCTACTGCAGCAATGGGCTTTGTCTGAGAAGAGATGAAGCAACATCTCTCAGCATGCCTGATGGGTTCCAGCCCAATGGGAGGTGTGAGCAGGGCATCAGAACCCTTCACCTGGAAAATATAAATATAGCAGTGGGCCAAAGTAGGTTTACAGTTGTGCGTATGTGAAACAGACTTTATTCATTACTATATTATTTATTTGTGTTACAACTGTAAACCTACTTTTACCAACCCCTGTACATACATGTTTTTAAAAGCCTTAAATTCCAAGCATGACAATAAAGTGCCTTCTCATTTCACTCTTAATCTAACATGACAGGGTAGGGCATCGTGATTGCTCTCAAATGTACCCATAGAAATCTTTCTCAAGCAGTGGGAGACTTAGATTTTCCCATAAGTACAGCATTAATAATTCACAGGAATATGTGATCTGAGCACTGACCAGTGTATTTTTGACAACCAGCTCCTGTTTGTCTGCATGTAGGTGTTCAATGGGATGTCACTTCATTATGTTAAGTGTAGAATGAAAATTTTGTGGGGAAATACTATGAGTTAGAAGCCAGGTAGAGTTACTGCACACACAACAGACTTGCACATTGAGTCAAAAGACTTAGAATCCAAGGTCTATACCACATCCAAGGAGATTTGCTACCAGAAAGAGCCACCCTCACACACTCACTTGAGGGGTGAGTGAGGTAGACCAGAACCCGAAAAGCCCAACAGTGACATCTGCATGGTGTACAACACCTACCTGGTGGCTGTTCTGTAGATTGTGTTCCTGTCCCGAACTTGGTCCCTTAGGAAATTGGCAGAGTTGCAGTGAACCTTGGCGTTGTGGGGCAGAGTTTGAACTCCAGACCTAAAATTAATAAAAAAAAAAAAAAAAAGAGCAACAAAGAGTCCTGCTTAGGAATGTTGTCAGTTTTCTTCATGTTTTACTCAGTTTCATGAATCTGTATTTGGGATGGTTATCTCTTAAGTTAGAATTTTCAATATTTGTGCATTATATGAAATACTAAATATGCCTACATGGGAAATAATGAAGAAGGCAGGTGTGCACATCTAAACAAATAGGCTACTTGCATATGAACAAAATGCTTTTAGCATGTAAACCTAAGTAAGGGTTGTATGTGCTAAAGACACACACACCTGGACTGTGGTCACAGCTCTGTGGTCTAACCTGAGGCATCTCTGGGAGCAAGCACAGCAGAGAGGGAGGGGCACATCGTCACACTCTTAATTATCAGGCCAATCTGGCTTTCCTAATTTAGGGTGCAGTGGGGAGAAGATGCCATGTCACTGGGCCTGCGCAGCTGCAAAGGTAGATCCTAAATGGGACAATCACAGACACTCCTGCTGTGTGTTCCTATCCACCTGAAAGGGGGCAGACATTTTACTCACAGAGATTTGAGGAAATAGCCTCTGTTAGCCCTGAGCGCACAATAGAGAACCACAGGAAGAAAAGATTAAATCATTTTCACAAAAGAAGAATAACCGCAAACCACAACCTCCTCTGTAAAATGTGAGTGAAGTCAGATATACTGTGTGGTGCGCCTTTACTGTCTACCCTCTTCCCCGTTTTGTTTTCCCACTGGTTTTATCAATGTGGGAAACCAGGCGGCTGATGTGTGCCAGACCCTCTCCCTCCGCCTCCTTACCTGTGAGTTACCCCTTCCTCCCTTATACACACAGTTCTCAGGGGTGCCTGTTTGAAGGAAAACACATTCCAGGCCCAGGGGTGTGCATGGGGACTGGAAAATTCCTTAATTAGTCAATAATGGTGGGTTGTAAAGTCGGGCTCGTTGGAGATAATTATCACACGCCTGGCCCGGCCCAGCCAGAAGGCACTGAGTGTTCAAAATGTGTTTGGAATTCCGAGTAAATGGAAAGGAAAAGGTCTAAAGGTATGTGCAGCCCAGAACAGGATCACGAATAGGGGAAAATTCCTGACATGACATGATCTAGACAAATTAATTTTCAAACATTTGGAAATCAGAGGAATTCCATACATACGCAGGGTCCACTAGGTGCTAAGCACTGTGCTAGGTGCTGGGGACAGTCAGAATTGCTGCTGTCAAAGGCTTACAGAAGGGCAGGAAAAGTGGGCCGTTACACAATGGCTTGTTTCAGTGGTGACGGAGGGAGGGGCCTTGGAAGCAGAGAAGAGGAGGCTTGTCCCAAACCCGCGTGGGGCCAGGGAAAGGTTCCACAGCCAGGGACAGCTAAGTGGAGACTCTAAGAACAGATCCCATTAGCTTCTAGAGGAGAAGTGGGGTAAAGGAGGAGGGGCAGAACGTTGTCCTAAGCAGAGGACAAGTAGGAAAGAGACTGGAGGGCTTTGAGGGGATGTGAGAAATTCGTTGTGGCCGGATCATAGACGGTCGAGCCTGGGGGTGAAGAGACCCGAGAGGACTTGGAGGCCACATTAGGGTTGGGGTTTATTCGACCTGCAGTATGAGTCAGTGGAATGCTTTAAACAGAGGCTGGAAATTTTTCTGACAAGGGCCAGAGAGTGAATATTTTGGGGGGAAACATTCGATCTCTGTAGTAGCATAAAAGCTATGGAGGACACAAAAACAAGGAGGTGTGGCTGTTTCTATAGACCTTTACTCACCGAAAAACATGGAAGATGGGATTTGACCCAAAGCCTGTAGTTTGCTACCTGGTCTGAAGTGTTAATTTTTAAGTTATAGTGAGATCAGATCTTTTAGGAGCCTGTCAACTTTTTCCAAGTAAATGGACAACTGGGCATCCAATGTGGCAGGGGCTATGTCCCTAGGCCTAGTTCCTCCTCCTGATTGAGGCCATGAGTTCTTAACTGTGGTCCATGGACACTCCTCAGCAAGTTTTAGAGAATCCAGACACTGGATATCAAAGAAAAATCACTTACTATGTTTTCCCCTGTGTTTTGAAGACTCTGGAGGAAAAGTTGATTGGTTTAAAAGTGATGCCATGCCCTGGCTGGTGGCTCAGTGGATAAGGTGCCGGCCTGCAAACTAAAAGGTCGCTGATTCCATTCCCAGCCAGGGCACATAACTGGGCTGCAAGCCAGGTCTCCAGCCAGGTCTGTAGCAGGAGGCAGGTGAAAGGCAACCATACACTGATGTTTCTCTCTCTCTCTGCCTCCCTCCCTCCCTCTCTTCCCCTCTCTCTAAAAATAATAAATAAGGTATTTAAAATATATAAAAAAATAAATAAAATCGATTCCAGTAGTTGCCTTAATCCAAACAAATGTAAGGGAGCATAAGCTCCATTCAGGTGAGGATGGGTAGTTGTCAGTGTCCCCAGGTTTGAACATCAAACTGCCTTTTTAAAAAAATTTTATTGTTGTTGTATTACATCCATCCCCTTTTTGCTCCCTTCTGTCCCCCTCCCCACCCACCCATTCCCCCCAAAGTCAATCCCACCTGTTGTCCATGTCCTGCCTTTTTTTTTTAACATTAAAATTTTATTTATTTATTTATTATTTTCCAGAGAGAGGGGAAGGGAAAAAGGAAGAGAGGGAGCGAAACATCAATGTGTGGTTGCCTTTCACCTGCCTCCAGTTATGGACCTGGCTGGAGACCTGGCTTGCAACCTGGTTATGTGCCCTGGCTGGGAATCGAACCGGCAACCTTTGGTTTGGCAGGCCATCACCTTATCCACTGAGCCATGAGCCAGGGCAAGAAGACTGCTTCTTTTTAATGGGAATGAAAGAAAATTCCTTTTGCAGCATATTTTGAATATTTCTCTCTGCTTACACTAAACTTAGTTTAGGTTGGACAAATG
The DNA here is from genome assembly GCA_004026585.1 of Noctilio leporinus. Classification (NCBI taxonomy): domain Eukaryota; kingdom Metazoa; phylum Chordata; class Mammalia; order Chiroptera; family Noctilionidae; genus Noctilio; species Noctilio leporinus. Next base: position 57,875 of record PVIW01003720.1, read on the forward strand.
CAAAAACAAAAGATTGTGTATTCTTTGGCTTTTAAACTAGATGCTCAAATTCTGCCTCACCTCTTACTAGGTGAATCAACTTGCACAGATTACTCCCTCTTGCCCATCCTCAGAGTACTTAGTGTAAAGTGGGATTGTAAAGATTGAGCTAAAATGTGTAAGCCATTGAGCACACCATTGCAGGATATAGAGACCCTCATTAATGTTTTTTTTTTTTTTTTTTTTTTTTTAATTTTATTGTTGTTGTATTACATCCATCCCCTTTTTGTTCCCCTCTGCATTAATGGTATTTGGACACAGGGGTTGGGTTCTTGTGCTTCTTGAGTGTAAGGTTCTTACCAGTGGAAACTGTCATATGTGTCATCCTGAAAATGTATCAATCAGTAGGATCTTTTTGTGCAAAGAAGCTCATTTGGAAAAGGCTGGAACTTGAGCCAAATTTGGGTTTTCTCCAAGACTAAGGCCTATGCGGAGGTGTTCTGCAGATTTGCTTCTAGCATTGCCAAGCAAAACCAGCACACGGAATTAGACAGGCCTTGGTGAAGCCAGATGTCCTAGGAGTGGTTGAGTGGGTTTATAATTTGGAATAGAGGAGAAAATGGAATCAGGGCCTGCGTTAAAACATCACTTTCACCCACCCAAACTGTTGATGTTTCTTCTAATTTTACAAAGTGGGTCAGATTGAGATCGTCAGTTTACACCATTGTCAGTCTCACCACCCGCTGTGGATGCCAGTCTCAAGTTCAGGGTGTTACCTGTGCTTCTGACTGACTATCCATTGGGGTTTCCCATAACCCACTCCTTGAATTTGATTAATTTGCTGCAGCAGCTCACAGAACACAGGAAAGCATTTTACTTACTATTTGCCAGTTTGTTATAAAAGAACATTAACTCAGGAACAGGCAGATGGAAGAGATGGCAAGGCACAAATGTTGTGGAGCTTCTATGTTCTCTCCAGGTGTTGCAAAAGTCACCTCATTGACTTAACAAAAGACACCTTTATCCTTCTCATCACTTAGGACATTCTAAGGGGTTTCGGAGCTCAAGCCAGGACCTAGGATAAAGATCGAATGTATACTTCATATTATAAATCACAATATCACAGGGAACTTGCTCTGGGAATGGGATGAAACCCAAAAGCAAAGGTTAATTTCATAGGCCCAACACAGTATCACATTAAGTGTTAAAAAATAGAAGGCATGCACGCCCAAGGGAAAGCATATTTTCTATCAAGAAAGTCACGTGGTCAAGTTTTAAAATCACGTGGTATTTGTGTTTTTTTTTTTTTGGCATCCCAGAGTATGTGCCTCCTTTCATAGCTACACCTGATTTCCTACTGGGAGACTCCCTCTCTGCCTACTGTGTGCATTCTTGGTGAGATTCCCCCCATTGTAGCGTTCTCCAAGGAGCTCCTTTGGACAAGCCAGTCATCCCACTCACCTGGTGGGGAAGAGGGCATGTGGGCTGAAATCAAGCTCGGCTAATGAGATTCTTTCTACTAGGACTTTGGTGTGAGGAGAGACAAAAGTGGTGGCGGTTCACCCATTTGTTTCAGTGATGCTTCTCAGAGCTCACTGCCAGGCTCCTGCAATACTTTGCTAGGGCTGCCATAAAACACCAAGGACTGAGTGGCTGAGCAGTAGATGTTTATTTTCTCACAGTTCTGGAGGCTAGAAGCCCATGTCACAGAGGTAGCAGATGTGGTTTCCTCTGAGGCCTCTCTCACAGGCTTGAAGGTGGCCACCTTCTCACTGTGTCCTCATGTGGCCTTTCTTTCTGTGCAAGTGCATCTTCGGTGTCCTTCTTTCTGTCTTAATTTTCTCTTCTTATAAGGCTGTCAATCAGACTGGATTAGAGTCTCCCTAATGTCCTCATTTTAACTTAATTACCTATTTAAAACCCCAAGTGCAGTCGCATTCTAAGGTGCTAGGGGTTATAAATTATTTTTTTTCTTGGTGGGGGGCACAATTTAGCATATAACATCTCCCATTTCTTATTTGCTACAAGTCAGCTTCCTCAATGCTCCCTTAAATTCTGTGAGCTCCCCCAACCCTTGCAATATATTCTGATTCTTAAAAAGTTGTCTAGAGTCAGTTTTTCTTTGCTGGGAATGTACACACAGTGTAGCTTAGACTGACAGGCATTCCCATGGGCTTATGTAAACCCTGACATGGTGGAGCAGTTTGACAAAGAAAATTACAGCTTTTCAGAGCATTTTCTTCTTATCTGAAGTTTGTTGAATTAAAATCTCCCTTCAGTGGCAGCTGGTGAGAGAGACATGGATGAAACTGAAATGATTGGGATGAACTGATGAGGGACTTGTGACTGAAATTACCAAAGACATTTAATTCTTCAAAACATCCACTTATGAATTAATGTTGTCATTTACTTGTATTAGTGATGAAAGCTGCCTTTCCAAAAATAATTGAATGACATTTTATGCATGTCATGATAGACACAACTCTTTCTCTGAGACAATAGGGAAGGAAGAAGATGAAAAGAGAGCTTGTGAAATAGAGAGATGCTGAGAGCACCGATTCCACATGACCCCTGTCTTCTTAGCAGAATAAAGATGGCACCTGTGAACTCTATTCACGGTCTTTAGGTACTCACTTGCTTATTTCAGTGAGGGATCAAAGTCACCCACAGAGTGAGGTGTTAGGGGATGAGGAACAACTTTGCAGTGTCCCTGGGAGACAGGGATGTGCCATGAGCCATGAAACAGAGAAAAGCAAGTTTCAGTTACCACACAACAGAGAACTTTGTGGCTTTTTATTTTATTTAAGGAATTAAAAGAAAAATAGTTTATTGATGAGAGAAAAAGAGAGGGAGAGAGAGATAGGTTGTCTCCTGTACATGCCCTGATCAGAGATTAAACCTACAACCTTCTGGTGAAGGGGATGATGCTCCAACCAACTGAGCCACACTGACAAGGCTGTGGCTTCTTAATAGGAGAAGGAACATAGATTAGAAGATTTTTTTTCAAAACTGGGAAGTAGTGAATTAAGCACAAGGAAAACCAAGACAGGCAGGTAAAGGGTAATAGATGAGATATTGGGCACACATCTAAAATGACCAACCACTGGGTACCAGCTGAAAAAGGAAGCAAGAGAAAACAGGCTGATAGAACTGGCTCTTGAGCACAGATGACTAATTTAGCAAGGATAATTAGGTACAGACTGGCAGTTGTTAGAGTTGGGGGATTCCAATGGTATAGACATGTAAGGAGATATCCAATAAAGGCCCTTGGGGGAAGCTGAAACCCCAAGACACTCAACTAACATTCTAGAATATTCTTTAAAAATATATCGTGTGTTTCTACTTTTTACATGAACACCTTTGCCAATTGCTTGACTGAATAATAAAATAGGGCTTATCTGTTTTATTCTGTTTATAACTGATTTTACAGCCATGCTCATCATTAATACTATTTTCATCTGAATTAACAGACTAAAAACCAAAACAAAACACTAAGCTTTTTATTCATAAATTCACTTTAGAACCAGTCCATGGTAGATTTCATATATCATTTGAAAAAACTAAAGACCTTAGTGATACCATATCTTCCATTCTAAACTAAATTTTTCCTCCCTCCCTCCCTCTCTTCCTTCCTTCCTTCTTTCCTTCCTTCCTTCCTTTTCTTCCTTTTCTTCCTTCCCTACTTCCCCTCCCCTCTCCTTCCTTCTTTCCTTCCTTTCTTTTTCTGATTTTTAGAGAAAGGGGAAAGGAGGAAGAAAGGGAGAGAAACATCCATGTGAGAAAGAAATATTGATCAGTGGTCTTTTGAATATGCTCCAAACTGGGACTAAGCCCAAGGCCCAGGCATGTGCCCTAACCAGGAATTGAACAGGCGACCTTTCAGTTTGTGGGACGATGCCCAACCAATTGAACCACATTGGCCAAGGCTAAACTAAATTTTCTTGATGAACAAATATGACCAGACCCACATTGCCTCATTTGGTTAGAAATAGATATGTAAATAAAGAAACAAATGGGAACAGATTCATTTTGATCCATCCACTCATACCTGAATAGGAACTTTATTGACAGTCAAATTCAATCCTATCTTACAGTAGATACACTGAGGGTAGTGGCCCTACATGGATTTAGCCAAGAGAAGAGCTTGCTTAGACCTTGCACAAAAGATTCAGTCGCTCATGCTGGAAAACAGGTTGGGAATCAGGAGTACTTGGGAGTGTGATGGAGTCCCCCTGAGCATTCTAACTTATGTAACTAACTTTCATAAAGAACTATTTTTTTCTTGAGAGACATTCACATGTGAGTTCTTTAAAGGGCAGCACTGGCATGTCTGCCAGTTCTTCATTGTGGCATAGCAGCATAAGTGTTTGTCTTGTGCACTCTAACTGCCCTGGATTTCCGCAGCTCAGGCTGTAGGTGTTTGGACAAAGATGTGGCAGCAAATGATTTCGCTAAAATCTCAAATACATCCCAGTCATGATGTCACATTTAGCTGTCAAGCTTCGGAAAGGAGGTAAGCCATTGTAAACTAGAGTGAATGAGTGCAACTGTGAGCTCATTCACCTTTCTCTGAGGCTGGTTTTAAAGCTGAAGCAATATGCACCTTAGCTCTGCAAGGATCTCACTGTTATGCACTAAAGGACTGACCCTCTAGAACTATCAGTGTTGGTGACAGAGGGCAGGTCTCAGAAAGCCGACATCATGATCAGTAATTACCTGGGCATGTAAAGGACTCTCTCAGCCACCACAAAGCCCACCCTGAAGAACAGGTTGCTGGCTGGAATGAAAGGGAAAACCAGGAACAACAAGCCCACTAGAACTTCCTTGTGCTCCAGTCTCTGAAACACACAACAGTGAAGGACAAATTAATTTGAGGTTAATTCCACTCCACTCAGCATTTAATCATCTCTTTCACTTTCAAGTTCTCATGGAAAGAATGAATAAATTAGACCAATGAAAACCTTTTGATCAGTGTGCTGAGTTCATCAGAGAAAGCCCTCAGGCTAACACCTCTGGCAAGTCAAAATAGTCACATGGATCCAGACCCACATTTGCCACCCAGAGACATCTGATATTTGCATAATATGATCAGTGATCACTACTGTTTGTTTTGGGCTGGCTCTACAGCAACCTGCTGCTTAGTTCTGTCCCCTTTCAGAATGTCTGTCTCTCCCCTCTCCCCTCTGTCCCCAACTCATTCCTACGGAGCAAAGCAACTGGGTAGAATCAAGTTCACCAAGATATGCAGTATTATTATTGTCTCAGAAATAAAATGAACTTAAATAATAACTACCACCACCAAAGTCCACCTGGAGAAGCAAAACTTGGCATAAAGGGAATGAGGTGCAAATGGTTAACATTCAGTGACAATGAGGGACATCAATTGAGCTGAGGAGTTTTTAGCTCCTCTCAAATTTGGCTAGTAAGCAAGTCATGGTTCCATAAATTTTTCTGGAATCAAAATTATTACAAAGATTAATTAAACGGAGAAAGTACCTTTCTCTTATACTGTATGTATTTATTTGCAAAGCTTTCCTGTTTTTTTATGAGTAACAAAAATTTCTGTTTATTACCAATAATATTCTGTAATGGCCACTGGAAAACTGGTTTGTGTTTTCATGTGGATATGCAGGTGAGAATCCCCCTCCAGAAGACTGATGTGCAAATTGAAAATTCACAACATCGTGTTTTCATGAGGTTCTTCGGGCTGCAAGCGCAGCCTTTACTTTCTTTATGGCCATCGTTGTGGTTGAAGTGACACATTGATCTGTGCCTTTAATGCCTATCATCCCCATTAGACTGTAAGCTGGTCAGTTGTGTTCACTGGTGCATGATTTGTGCTTAGCTCAGTGCCTGGCACTTAGTAGGTGCTCAGAAATACTTGTTGAATAAATTATTAAGTGAGTAAATGTACTTGGCCGGAGAGAAAACTGGGTGGGTGGAAGGGAGAGGGTAGGGAGGAGATCCTGGTGTAGGTGACGATCTGGGTTTGAAAAAGGAGTAAATGCTTATGAGCAGAAAATATTGAGGAAGGGGTCCAGGCCAGGGGCTTTCCAGGCAGAGGATGTGAAACGTACAAGGCAGGTAGGTGTCAAATGCCACACTGTATACTTGAGAGCCATCCCATACTTCTAGAATGGAAAGGACAGTGGAAGACTGGTAGGAAATAAGATGAGACATGTGGGCATGAGAGATATCCTGTGGCTTGGCCATGACTTGCCTCAGGTTGACCTTCCTTTAGAGGGAGGGTCTGTGCATAGAAAGTACAACCTCAGGTTGGTCGTTGATGTTTAGACTCAACTCATGGCTCTGCCACTAATACACTATTGGTCACTTTGGGCAAGCATGTTAGTCTATTTTCAAAGTGCCTCAACCATGAAATGATATATGAGAGGCTTAGGGCCCAGAGCTCAGCCCAGTGAGGCTGGGTTTCAAAGGTCCCACTGGTTCTGAAAGTTGGTGTTATTTAAATTGTTACCTTGTGATGTGAAGCCACTGGTGAGCTGGTGAAAAGAACATGGAGATTCTGCAATGTGAGCTTTGACATGAAGCAGGCCCGTGCTTCTTTTTATTTTGTTTTATTTTATTATTTGTTTATTAAAATTTTTATTCATTTTTTCTTTTTTCAATGTGTGGTTGCCTTTTACCTGCCTCCAGCTACAGACCTGGCTGGAGACCTGGCTTGCAACCTGGTAATGTGCCCTGGCTGGGAATTGAACCAGCAACCTTGGGTTTGCAGGCCAGTGCCTTATCCACTGAGCCACCAGCCAGGGCGTATTCATTATTTTTAGAGACAAGGGCAAGGAGGGAGGAATAAAGGGAGAGAAGCATCAATGTATGGTTGTCTTTCACCTGCCTGCAGCTGGGGACCTGGCTGGAGACCTGGCTTGCAACCTGGTTATGTGCCCTGAGTGGGAATTGAACCAGTGACCTTTGGGTTCAATGTTCAATCCACTGAGCCACATTAGCCAGGGCTTCTTTTTATTTTAAAATATCCTGCTTCATAACAGCACAGACCATCTAATTTCCATGAAGATAATAATGAAGACAATAATATTCACCTATGATTCTTTAACCTAAACTTGAATTGTCCATACTATGTGTCCTTTCTCCATGCTGATCAGCCCAGGTAGATTTCAAATATTTAAGATATTTCTACAAGTGAGTATGTCAAGCAGAAAATTGGTAAGTTAGGCAAAAAATTTTCACTAGGACACATCTAAATTTCCCTGGACAAGAAAAATTGTGGTGATCCTGGAGATCACGGACATGACAAAATTTGCTGCAATAAGCTTTTCAGCCTAATAGGTTTAGATGAAACTCAGAAAGTCTAAGCACTAGAAAGAGGAACTTTGGGATATTTTCCAAAAGAAGTGCTTAAATTTTTAAAGAGACTAATTTAATATTTAGAAAATAAGCCAAATGGAAACTGACTTCCTCCTACTTACCAAAGGAATATATATTAGAATTAAAGTACTTAATGTAGCTACCATGATCAACTGTATGACTTCAGGACAATTAACCTTTTTGTGCTTTAACTAACTGATCAGTCAAAAATAAAGGTATTTTTATCTGATCTACCTATCTCATAACAAACTTGTGAAAACAGAAGGCAAGATATTAACTTATTTCCCATGGCAGCTATTACTGGACATGGAGGATACGAAAAGTCTCCTTCTGGGCTGCAAAGTGCAATTCTTTCTTTCAACACCCCTCTAAGAGCCTCCAAGGTGACTTAATGTAGGCCCAGATTGTCACTCAGTAGCCACCAGCACAGCCACACATCTGCCCAAGCAGCTAATGGAAGACCCAATTAAAAAAAAAAAAAAAAAAAAAAAAGGAGTTTATTTATTTCTAGAAAGAGGGGAAGGGAGGGAGAGAGAGAGAGAGGGAGAGAAGCATCAACGTGTGGTTGCCTCTCATGTGCCCCCAATTGGGTACCTGGCCCTCAACCCAGGCATGTGCCCTGACTGGGAATCAAACCTGTGACCCTTTGGTTCACAGGCCAGCGCTCAACCCACTGAGCCACACCAGCCAGGGAGAGCCAGTTTTTCTCAATGCTATAAATGACCACAGAGGAATCCCAGCTCCAGGGCAGAAGTGTAACAGAAGCTCCTGGCTGCCCCTTCCTCTTTTGATTCCTAGATCAGCTTCCAAAGCATGGTGCACTTCTGAGGAAACAAAGATACACACAGGACACACAGGTGTATCACAGACAGGCCCACACCACACAGTGGGACAAAAGAATCTGGGGACAGTCTTATGGTTAGAAAAGTCAATAGCTGATTCTGAGAAGCCAAGTCACTTCTGTCACATCTCTTACGGATTTTGCATTTGGCTTTGTCTCCAGTTTAGCATTAAATGGCCATAACACCAAGCTGCAGAGGGACAGGTCTTCCATGACAGAGCACCAGCCATACCTATATCTCAGGTGCAGACATGGACAGATGACACACTTAGCTTTTCCTTTCCTCTGAAAGCAACAAGAGACAGCTGAGCTGGGACAGGAAGGACCTCAACAGCATGGCTGCCAGACTACGCTCTACTTGGCTGAAGCTGGTATTTGTTTCATGAATGTCCTAAGCTCTAAAATTCACTGATGAGATTTAATGAAGAAACAAAATAGCTGGGAGACAAAAGTAGATTTATACATCCCATTCTTCTCCTAGCCCATTCAAAACTTGTTATTCTAAGGCCAAACTTCTTTCCAAAAGGCACCAATGATAGATCGGTGAAGGCAGATTAAAATTGATGATTTTATAAAACGACAAGACGTAATCTCTCATTCTTATATCGCTAATTATTGATTGTCCCTAGAAAGCAGTGCCTTTGCACTATAATCTGAGACCAATATGGAAAAAAACCCAAATATAATCTCCAGGGTTGCACCCACTTGGTGAAGATTCAAATACTTTAGAGCTGCAGGTCCTGAAGGTAGTCAAGTGTGCATTGTATTTTATCAAACAAGTATGACGAGAGACCTCTGGCTCACTTCATGACATATAACAGTAACAATACACCCAGTATGCTTCTATTTTGGCAGCTAAAAAGAAGAGAAAAATTTACTTCGCGTTATAGCTTTTAGAGGAGCTCCTATTATTAATATAGATTTGATCCCTGCTATATGTGCTGCATGTACGCAAAGCAAAATAGCTTCCATCCTCTTTGGACAGAACCCAATTTCCTATTTCTGAGACATACGGCAATAAAAGTATGATGGATTATTTTGCACTTCAAGAGGTGTTTAAAAAGCTCCTTTCACAGATAACTCACTTAAAAGAACAGTTCGCTTCCCCCATAATTAAATGTACACTCAAACTGCCTGCCTCCATAATTTAAAAGGGCAACTGTAATTGACTCATAAAATGCAGCAATGGCTAAAAAAAGAAGCCCAGTGTTTAAAAATGGCACCAGCTACCTATATTTCTTGAGGTCAACAGTCATTCACATACACTTCATCAACACATAGGAGATACATCCATAAAGGGGCTGTGTATCATTAGATGCTATCAGCTTAAATCTTTAAAGTATATCCAAGAAAGACAAAATTATAAAGTTTATAAATGATCCACATGAAGCTTAAAAATGTGGTAAAGACACGGTAAGAAGTCAAACCAATGATCACAATTTTGGAGTCATTTTTCCTAAAAGTTCCTTTAAGATGATAAAAAGAAATGTGTTTGGATAAAATGAAGGAGTAAAACTAATGTGCTAGCAACATTTGCCATTAAATTGTCACCTAAAGAAGACCTTGTTAAACAAGGTTCTATGTCTGTCTACATATATCTGTATATTAATGATTAGAATCCACTTGCCAAAGTTAATACTGAAGGGACTGTGATAGTTTGAATATCTAGAATCTTCTAATGATTTCAGAAAGGCTGACATTAAAATTATTCTGGCATTGGGCCACTTTTTAATACAAAATACCAGAGTCCTGTCGTTGGAAATTAACCTAAGACAATTTGGCCGCTTAAAGATTACCAGGCTCTTTGTAAACACTGGTTGGTCATTCTGGGTGTTTAGAACCAGATGGGGTGTAACACTGACAGCAGGTCTTGGATAAGATGCAGCTGGAAGTACAAACATTTATCAGCAAACAAGTACAAAACCAGTTTTCACCATCTGCTCTGGTAAGCTCAGGGAAGTCCCCAGTCAGTTTCATGGCTCTCCTACCTCATCTTGCAGGGAAAACTCTCTCTGAGGGCAAGGGCCTCCCACCTTCTAGTAAGGTCAGGCTCAGAGAGCCTTTGTGAAGTGCAGAGACACAGGACCAAACAGAAACTGGGTGCTATGCCAGGGCTCTTAGACCTTTCTCATTCAATGAGGATGGGGTCTGTACACTCTTTCTAGCCAATCATCTTGGCTACTGCTGATTTCACCCATATAAAATTAGTTTCCAACAACCTTTTACTGAAGAATAAACATCTGGCAAGGATTTTGACAACAATGTTGGAAAAACATGTGGAGTCCCCCCAAAAGCATGGACTCCTGAGCACACATAGTACTTTAAATGCTAACTACCTACCTCTAAAATGAACATTAAAGTTAACCTCACAACGCAGGTAACACAATGTTGACATGAATGCAGCTTTTGTAAAAGATTTTATTTATTCATTTTTCAGAGAAAAGAGAAAGGAGGGGGAAAGAGAAGATGAGAAACATCAACATGTGGTTTTGCCCCTGGCCTGCAACTCAGGCAATGCAACCCAGGCATGTGCCCTGACTAGGAATCCAACTGGGACCCATTGGTTTGCAGGCTAGCACTCAATCCGAGGAGCCACACCAGCCAGGGCAAATTTTTTTTTTTTTTTTAAAGAAAGAGCTGAGATATATATATATATATATATATATATATATATATATATATATATCCATTTTTAAAAAAGATTTATTTTTAAAGAGTAAGGGAGGGAGGAAGAAAGGGAGAGAAACATCCTGACCTAGTTGGTTAAGTGCCCTGGCTGGGAATTGAACCAGCAATCCTTGGGCTTGCAGGCTGCTGCTCAGTCCACTGAGTCATACCAACCAGGGCATAAATGCATTTTTAAAGTGAACTGTCACACAGCATAATGTCTCATTCTGGGTTTTTGTCCTTCCCCATGTACTTGTGTTCCTCTTTTAAAATCAATAGTCAACTAGGTGAACAGATCATTTTCCTCCCAAGACATTTTACACTTACTGTGGGCTGGTTAGATACACTCTACAACTTAAAAAAGAAGGGGGTTTCAAAGGAATCCTTATTTAGGTGGTGTTAAAATATAACTGTTTGAAGATCTGTTTGGTTGTTGTTATTCTTGAAAGTCAGGATAATACAAGTTAGAGAAACTTTAAATAGTATCCTGAAGGGGCCATTAGAGGTCTGTACAATTTACCCACCCACTTTGTATGTCTAAATCAACGCTTCTCACATGCTCTGAAATGTATTTGGTCACAGAATCCCTACTTTCAGTCAACCCTCTTAGCATCCTGTATAAGACTAGAATACACTTTGAGTCTAGCTGATAAGGAAGTAGCCCAGACAGAATGAGTTAAATAGTTTCCAATTAAAAACAAGGTCCCCCATAAATCCTTTTTCTTTCTTTCTTTCTTTTTTTTAAAGAAATGTTTTATTCATTATTTTCAGAGAGAGGGGAAGGGAGAGAGGCAGAGAGGGAGAGAGACATCAATGTATGGTTGCCTTTCACCTGCCTCTAGCTACAGACTTGGCTGGAGACCTGGCTTGTAACCTGGTTATGTGCCCTGGCTGGGAATCGAACCATTGACCTTTGGATTCACAAGCTGGTGCCTATCCACTGAACCACCCAGCCAGGGCCCCGTGTAAGTCCTTTTGAAAGGAGCCATCTCAGTATCTGACGAACCTTTCCTGTATTTGAAATACATCGTTCCTGCAATTTTTTAATAGTTTATTTTTTATTGTGTTTTTTTCATTACCATTTATCCCCTTTATACCCTCTTCCACTTCCACTGACCCTGTCCCCACAGCCATCATACTGTTGTCTGTCCATCAGTTTTTCTCTTTTTTTCTCTATCCCTCCACCCCCTTCCCTCACCCCTCCCAGAGTGGTTAGACTGCTTTCTTGCAATTTTTAAACCTAATTCCTGCTCTTCTGTTCTCAGTGGAGGTGAAATGCAGAGGGTCAGCATTTTCATGGTAAAAAGTAAATCATTTATTTAGAGAACTGCATCACAACATCCATCAGCTACCTCAGCTGTAACAGCCATGACTCCAATTTATTAAATGAAGCGTAGGTTTTACTCTCTCACAAGGAACAATCATCTCTGTGGCTCTACTTGAAATGCCATGGTGCTTAGTGACTACTATAGAGTCACTTGGGAGTTAAGTTCTAAAATCAGGATATAAAGCAAAAATCATTCATAGTCAAGATTGCTATCGAAAATCCTTTAGGAAGAGTCCATGTTGAAGAATGATGTACCATATCGCAAGAAGCCAAACAAATGGCTAGTTCTTCGATTGAGCACTAAAGTAAGACTCGTGTAAAGCTGCCATGTTACATGAAAAATGCAAATCTTTAAACACTAGAATCCCATTCACCACAGCAAGGCCCTCACACCACGAGGGCCCACAGGAACTGAGATGGCCCGAGAGGACAACTTCACCCCCTTCCTCTTCTGCTCTCCCCTAGAACTACACTTCCTGAAGGCATAGCCCCAAATTGACCTGTGCTACTAAGTTACCTCTCCACCTTCTCTTTTTGTTTACTGTTTAAAAAAAAGGTTGTTTTTTTTTTCTTTTTGTGATCTAGTATAACTATACTAGACTCTACCTAGTGAGCCTATACCTAGGCAGTATAATTTTTAGTCAAATTGGAAATATAAATATATAAATGTAACAGGGTCCCCAGAGAAATTCCCCATAGCCCATGGTTGGGGGAAGGGAGGGGGCTGATATGGCTTAAGAAATCTGCATTACAAAAGGGAAAGTTAATAGCTGTGCTGCTGCCCAGGGCAAAAGGAGGGCATGACTCTAAGAGCTTTCAGGGACTTGTGTGTGTGTGTGTGTGTGTGAGTGTGAGTGTGTGTGTGTGTGTGTGTGTGTGTATGTACTTTATAGCACCTACTCAAGAGCCAGGGGAGGTGGAGGCCCCAGTGGCACTGAGAACACTTGCCCTGACTAAAGATGACAGCTGAAAGAAGGTAAAAGATGTAGGGGAACTGGCAAAAGAAGCACTTGTAGGAGGAGCCAGATATGAGATCAGGTAGGAGGCTCCAGGTCATCACTTAAAGGAAAGGCAGGAGAGGAAGGGGAGGTGAGAGCAATGAGGAAGGAGCCATGAAATAGAGGGGTGCGGCCTGGAGTCAGAGAGGAAGCAACAAGCAGCTGTGCAGTTTGTAGTCAGGATCCCTCAGGCAGCCTGCAGTGGAGAAGCAGAGGGAGTTCCGCCAGGTGGTCCGTAGTGAGGAAGGCAGCCGTACTGCTGAGGAAAGGGTGTAAGGAGAGAGCTCAGGGACCTGCCCCCCAAGCACCAATGTGTGGCAGACGCCTGGAAGGCTGACCTGTGACCAGGAATGTAGACTTCTGCTTCTCTGGGGGCCATGCCGAGAAGTCACTCTCTTGGTACATGTGCCTCCCGGGACTCCACCATGATCCAGTGCAACACAGCACATGTGTTCCTGAACCACTCCACGGAGACCGAGGACAGCGTACCCCAGGTCCTGAGGGACAGCCCTGCTGTGAGAGGAGGGAGACTTGGAAACAAGTGCACATTCCAGAGGGCATGGAGATCTGTTTGTGCAGCCGCTTTAGGAGCAGATAAGGATGTGGGGAACTTCTGGCCTGTTTTTGGCTTATAGCCTGGCGGGGAGCAAGGGAAGTGCTGGGTCTCGTGGGAGAGTAGGTCTCTGAGCCGGAGTGTTCTCAGCCCCTCTGAGGTTGGAACCCTATAAACAAAAACCTATTTCCTTCCATGTTAATTGTTGAGTCATGTATCAAGGTGACACATGGATGGGCTCCAGTTTGCTGGGTTACATAAATACATCTATACATATTTATATGTAAATACATACATACTTATTTTTTAATTTGACTATATACATATAGTTCCAGGCAGGGTAAATTTGTTTGCTTATGTTTTATTTAATTTCCATAAAATTTGTTTCACTTCAAGAAATGTTTAGCAAACACCCATCACATGCAAAGAGCAAAGGGACTGTTAGGCAAAAAGATGAATATGACATTACCCTGCTCCTAAAGACTTCAAAATTGATGTGGGTTAAAGCAAATAAAGCTACACCTCATGTAAGACTATGTTAAATATAATTGGACAAAATTAACTTAGTTATTTTAAAAGTCTTTTCCCATCCTCTGCAATGGTTCTCTCAGTCATTCAGGGCAACTCATCATTCTTTCAGTCAACAAATTTAAACACAGTCCCTGCATATGCCAGACACTATTCTAGGCTCTCTAGACACATCAATGAGGCAGACAGAGAAAAATTCCTTTTATCTATGGAGCCAACATAGTAATTGGGATGGGGAGCATGGTTTGAAGAGACATGACAAATAAGTATGTAGCATGTTAAAAATATGGTAAGCATTATGTGGGGAGAAAGTGGGACCAAAGGTACCTGGCATGCAGAGCATTAGGGCAGGTGGGAGTTTGTTGCAATTCTACACAGGCTGCGTAAGGACAGCCTCACTGGGAAGGGGACGGTTCAGCAGGGACTTGCAAGAGGAACTAACCGTAGGGTAGACTGTTTCTGGCAGAGGGACCAGGCAAAGACAGCGAGGAGGACAGTAACTGCTTAGTAGGTAGAGATGCTCTCAGGGCAATGGTAAGGGAGATAATAAGATGGGGAGGGTGAGCTCAGACCAGGTTAGATCTTGTTCACTTTCGTAAGTTTTTACTCAGAATAAGATGGGAAGCTGTGGAAGGGTTTGAGTGGAGGAGGACTATGATCAGATGTGTTATTTTGGCCACTTTACCAAGGACAGAATGGGAGAGAATGCAAGGTTAGAAGCAAGGAGAATAGTAGAGAGAGCAGTGACTTGGACCGTGTGGTAGTGAAAACTGACCAGGTCTGAATATACATGTATTCTTATGGTGGAAATGACAATATTTAGTGATGAATTGGGTATCCATCGAGAGAAAGAGCCGTCAAACATCTTGGTCTGATGAACTGGTAGTATGGCTTCCCTGTCACCAAGAAAGAGAAGACTATGGCCCAGGGGTTGTACTGTGATGGAAGCCAACGGGCATAGTTTTGATGACTGTGATGTAGTTGATATTCAAGTAGAAATTCATTTCTGTTGCACCTTTATTTCTACACACCCCAGGTTCCTTATGTATACTAATTCTTATAACAATCCAGGAAAAAGTGTAGAAAGCTATGTGATCATCAAAATTTTAGAGAGAGAAAACTAACATATAGCAATTATATAATTACAAAGTTTCAGAGATAAAGCAACAACCCCATTTTTTTTTTCCCACTTATAAATGAGGCTATATTGTATTAGTGATTTCTGGAGATTTATTGCTGACATTATTTTCTCTCCCAAGAAGCTGCACCCATTATGTTTGCTTCACTCTCATAGTCACTTTAGGCAACATATTTACGACTAAATCAAAATACTGTCACAATCTGATGATTAGTCACATCAGTCTCTAATGCATTCAAAAGTGTCCAACAGGGTTTCTGTGTAGTCTACTTGCTTTAACTGCTTTTATCCCTAATTATACTTTCCATGATTTTTTGCTGGACAGAAAAGGACATGTTCCTTTAAATAGAATTTCATATCCCAGGCAGAAATAGCAAAGACAAAATTGCTCCAGATTATAAAAATGGCTTTTGACCTTTATAACAGATTCAAAAACTCCAGAGTATGGCAAGACTAATTGGTAATGAGTTCCTGTTATAAGATTTTTGAGCATTAAGTTAAGAAAAATAGGCTTAAAAATGACTTTATCATTAAAAAAAAACAATATTTTGGGCACATTTTGATAATAATATAGATTATAAAATCTTGGGAGAATCAAAAGAGTAAAAATTAAAAAAAATTTAGATCAAGAAAAAGAGAAAAAAACATTGTTTTCTACTCTTTCCACAACACAGTGATTTAATTTTTCCACCAAAACTTTAGGGGTTCTTTACGGAATAAGAATAGACATGAGGGTAAGTCATTTTGTTATTAAATATTTTGATTTATGAAAATACATTTATCTTGTGAAGATAAATAAGAAAAGTGAAGTTATTCAATAATATGGGAAAACTGCCTGACCCAGGCAGAAAAACAAGCAGATACAAATGCTCCAGGTACAATGGGCTGTTATATTACATATAATCTTTGGAAGAAGGATTTGTATAAAATTCAGCAAAGAACATGAAGAATAACTTCCCAGGTGACAGATTAATAATTGATGAAAAGGAATGCCTTGGGACAGACTTTGCTCAAGGGCCTGAACTTTCAGGTAGTCACAATAAACAGTCACATTTTCAGTGTCCATCCTGTTCTAATTACCTCCCTAGAGAGGAATGGAGAAATCCAGCACTGGTAGAAAGAGGTTTTATGAACAACAACGAAAGTGATTCATTTTTTATGTCCTGCCATTTTTGCTAAGTTACCAAACTCCTTTAAAATGGCCTCGAATGTTTTCCTTCTGTGGTTTGCATGCTTATGTGATAAATGAAAAGCTCATTAACAAATAAGTCACTGAATTTTCCTGTTCTTTACTTCCCTTGATAAACATTTTTTTGATAAATATTCATTTTCAACTAATGGAATTGTTTTATGTTATGAGTCGGTTCTTCTGTTGCATTTGAATCTATTGACCTCCTAAGCTCTGCTTAAGCATTAAAACCCCCCAAATAAGTTGCCATACTTAGCTTTATGACAAGAACTTACAGAAGCTCCTGTTACCTGAGGTGGAGGAGGAAGGCGGTGGAGAGAGGCAGGATTATTTTCCATGAGCCAGGGTAGCATCAGGCACAGATTCTGATGATAGCAGCACGCCTGGACCCTGACACACAGAGACTCGAAAAAGGCAGTCACCTTTTTTCTTTTTTAAAAAGTCTGGTTATTTCTACAAAATAAGAGGAGCCTTATTGTGCCCCTGGATATAAACTGAGACAGTTTCATGATGAGGTGGTGATGATGATGGCAACAAAAACTATAAAGACATTTGGCAGGTTCTCAGGGCTTCCCACTTGCCGGCCACTGTGTATGGTGACCTCTGCCCACTCCTCTCCCTCCCTCCGTTCAGGCTCCTGTGAGCCTACCCTATCGTGCAGGGACGGGGCTGAATGAGGGGACTCAAGTAGGCCAGCACCGACGCGGGCCTCAGCTGGCTCTGCACTCATCACACCTCCGCACAGGCCCGCTCTTCCCGCGATTCTTGCTGCAGAACTTTCCACAGTGCCCCTCCGTGTGCGCGCCCAGGGACGATCTCCCTCGCAGGTCAGGTTGGGGACTGGCTCCTGGTCTCATCAGAGAATCGTGGGTTCGCAATCCAAGCTATCTTGAGGGGGATCTGACAGGGGGACATCAGTCATAATAAAATTAATTTACTGAAAAACTAGAAGGGACTTGAGCTAGCAATCATTCATTCCCTTCATTTTATAGCTGAGGAAATAGGAACACTCAGAAGTGGAATGACTTTTCCAAAGGTGAGCAACCCAGGGGGATGGGAAGAATGAAAGAAATAAGTCAGGGACGGTGTGAGGAGTAGATGTGCAAAATATAAAATGAAACAAACAAACAAAAAACAACAAGCATGAAAGAAGTACAGGGACCTAATTAAATCTTTCCCAAATTAAAAAGGAAGTTCTCTTATAAGTTTATAGAGTCTTTAAAATCTCCCATTTTTTAAAAGAATTTCAATTTGTGTCTTTATTTTGCATGTTGAAATTCTATGCAAATAATATTATATTGTATATATCACTCTGTAACCTTCCCCCCCAACTCAGCATGTTTTTTTTTGTGACCTACGAGGCCAGTTCTGAAAGTATTGGCTGTGCCAACTTTTAATTACACAGACATTGGCTGGATACTTTTGGGACAGACCTGTATGCAGGTTGACATATTCACTTAACAGCTGTAACGCATTCCATGCATATATTCTCTGTCTTTTTACTTTTGTCTACCTTAGAGTAAAAACTACCATGAAACACTAAAAAAAATTGTATTATTATTATTTTTAATTTTATTGTTGTTGTATTACATCCATCCCCTTTTTGCTCCCCTCCGTCCCCCTCCCCACCCAAAAAATTGTATTTTTAAGAATGCCATCTGGAGTCAAGTCAGATTGTGTGACTCCGGGACTCATACAAACAAATTCTCCCTTTAGTCACTGCCATGGTCTGGAACCTGACACATCCAATTCCAGAATTCTATCCCCTTCTTTCTCCACCATCTTCTCCCCTGTGCTCCACTCATCCTGCCCCTAGGCCCTGACATCGCCCTGGCTCCTCTCTTCAAACTTTTCACCCCAGAGGGACCTCAGGACCACCCATGGGGCCACTCTAAGCCTCTTGAGGAAACCTAACTGAATGTGGTTAGCGTGAAGCAATATTTGAATTGAACGCAGGAGAGATTTCTAGAACTTTCTGAGGAATCTGCACTCCGTCAACAAAGAGTAAAGGAGGGGACAGAAGAAACAATTAAATTCCATTAAGTATTCAAATGTAGTGCTTAGAAAGAGAATGAGCTTGATTTACAAGTTATGTTCACAGGAAGGTTGAGGGAAATCCTGCCCAACACTCCCAAAGTTGAAGACGGCAGCACAGACTCCGAGATGACATATATAGTATATGATCTGACAAATCACTTTAAAAAAAGATGAAGATTAGGAGAAAAAACATGTGTCTCGTGGGGCAGAGTTATTGACTGTTGGGAGCCAGGGAGCATATTTTCTGTGTGAAGGCAATTTCCTAGGATTTTCACCCTGGCAATGAATCACTCTGCAGAGAACTGTAATGGGCCATGGGTGGGAGGGGAGATGATGATGAATGGGCCCAAAAGCCTTCAGATAACTAAGGAGAAGTTGCAGAAAAGTTAGCTGATACTTTCCCAAGCTCTACCTCTGAGCTTTTCGCTCAGCACAGGGGAAGGGAGGGTGTGGCCTGTCCCCTGGCATGAAGGCCCTCAGGTTGGGTTTCTGTCCTGCTCACCTTCTCACCTGACTCCTCGTGTTTTACCTTTTTGTGGTACTTGGGAAATCCCTCACCTACTTTTCTTTTGTCTAAATTCCACCCTCCCTCACTTGTAAAAGAGCTGAAACAAGTCATGGTCCCCATTCAGGAGGGTAATTTATGCTAATTGGGCTCTGAGGTTCCCTCTCGGAAGACTTCAAAGAACTCTTCTGTTAAGATAGCCTGGGAGTCTTGTTATTGCTGGTGTGAAAGGTATCTCAATTTTATTATTGCCTTTTTTCTATTGTATTTTAAATCAAGATATTCTGCAGGCAAAGGGCTTCCAAGTGCAGCACTTACTGAGAGTCATTCATTCATTCATTCTTCCATTTATTCAACCAGCATATACTGAGCACCTACTAAGTGTTGTCAAAATGCCAGGCAAGGGTGCAAAACAAACAAAATAAACAAACAAACCTATAGAGGAAGTCAGGCTCCTTAGTTAGGAAGTTTGCATTCTGGTGGAGGAGTAGGATATTATTTAGGTTTACATATGTAAGTGATCCTCAGTTCTCATCACTTGTATGTGATGAATGGGAAGTGCAGAGCTTAAGGTGAGTGCAAGATGCAATGGAAGCATGAAGGAATCTCTATCCCTTTCAAATAACAACCTAGCAGATGAGAAGTGAAATCCCAGCTTCTTAGCCTTTTATTCATGGTCCCCACCTTTCTGACTATATCATCTCTCACTTCCATATATAAAACCTGGGAGTAAACTATCTTCCTAATTTTTATGCAAACATGTTGCCCACATTTCCAATTTCATGCCTTTGCTCACTTCCTTTTCCTGCCTGGGATGCTGTTTGTCTTCCAGTTTACTGTTTAGCATATTGTATGTATCTGCCAATGGCTTGCCACATTGTATGGTATATCCATAATCTGCTACATATATTTTATGGAGTGAGATGACATATAATGAGCAAATGATTATTGCATAGTGTGGCCAACAGACTCTAAGGTGGTCCCATGATCCCTGCCTTCTGTTGTTCATGCTTTTGGGTCACCCTTTCCATTTAAGTTGAACTTGCTTCTAGCCATTAGGCTATGGCAAAGGTGGTGTGATCTTTCCTGTGATTACCAGGCGTTAATAAGTCTCCATCTTGTTAGTTGACTGAAGCTAGAGATTTTCTCCTTTGCAGGCTTTGAACAAGTAAGCTGCATGTTGTGAGAGAGCCTTTGGACAGGGCCACATAGCATGAATCTGTGCTCTGTAGTTTCTCTAGCAGCTGGGATTGACTCCCAGTCACCGCTAACGTGAAGCTAGGGACCTTAGTCTTACAGCTGTAAGATGAAGTCTGCCAAGAATGGAATGAGTTTGGAAGTGAATCCATTCCTCATCAAGCCTTCAGATGAGAACTTAACCCTGACCAAGACCTTGATTGTAGCCTTGTAAAGGTCCTAGCTAAGCTACATCTGGACTCCTTACCAACAGACACTGTGACATAATATATGTGGGTTGTTTGACCTTGCTAAGTTTGTGGTAATTTGTCACATGGAAATAGGTAATTAATAGTGGCCTACGTTTTATTCTTTTTTTTGTTGGGATGTGTTTTGAGAGAAAGAAATATACTCAAAAATCTCTTTTTTGAGGGGGGTGCATTGGGCATCTGTGGGTTCTTTTGTAGGTTGGTGGGTGGCTGGGATATAAATGAGCATGGACAATAATTAAAAGTAAGGCCACTAACAGGCTTCTCATCCCTCAGATAAATGCAGCTTCCTCCCAAAGTGAGAGATATGTTAGTACCACCCACCCACACTGCCTTTTCATTTTCACTAAGTTGTCGCTGGTGGTCACCTGCATTGGTTTGGCTGCTGACTTGTTCTTAGGTGGACCTGAGAATTTGGCTTGTTTGTTATCCAGCCTATGATTTGTATTGGTTACAAAGGAATTGAAGCGAGAAGAGGTAAATGGGTACATGGATAGAATGGGACAGATAGTCCCTTCTACAGAAAAGAAAAAGTCTTCAAATCAGTCTTTTGAGGAGGACTCCACTGCTTTATTTTCATGCACAAGGGACATCTCATTGTTGTCATTATTAGGCAAGTCAGGCCTCTCCCACCCTCAACTCCACCAAGGTTTTTCATTTACAAGTATGACATATGACTGTAAAACAATTATAATAACCCCAAATCTCAAGATACCCCATGAGAAAGTAATGAAAAACCATTACCAAGTAAGTTACTCATAAGTAAAATTTAGTGATGTTTCTTGCTATACAGGGAAACCACATAAAAGACATTGGAAATAGAGAACTATAAAAAAATAGATGCAATGGCATTAATTCTCTTAATCAACATTAAACTGGCAATTTTCCTGATTTATGTCTCTACAGTATTTATTGCAAACCAACATACTTTATCCATCTTGAATATACAACAGTCATAAAGAAAAACCCAAGTGTATTTTCAGTCTATGGTCCTCCTGGGGTATAAACATTAACTACTTATAGATGAGAATGAAATAATCAGCCTTCCTTGCGGAAATACTCTCTATCTCTGCTGTACTTACATTCCAATGGAATGATTATCTTAATCATAATGTCAAGAGCAAATTTAGTTCACTTAAAAACCATTATTGACAAAGGACTGAGTTTAATAGTGAATTTCCAAGCTGATCTCTAGATCAGTAAAATTAAATCCAACACTGATGCACACAGGGTGTGAGGAGTAGGAGGAAATGATGCAAGGACACAGGAGGGACTGAATTCTGTGATTTTCACAGTCTCACAGTAATAAGGGCTGCATTCCTCTGAGTACAAGCTGAGATATCTTTTTCTGGCAAATAATAATCAAGCCAGAGTTTCTTAGGGATGAAAATATAGAAAACCAGAATCAATGTTTAATTTCAGCTGGTAATTATTTCCATAGAAGAACTAAACATTAATCCTGAATCTGACTTTTCTTTGCTCTGGACAAAACTTTGGCAAGTACAAAATCTATGTTCTGTATCATCTACGTACATGAATCCTCCAACCTGATGTTGAAGTGACCTGAAACATTCTGCAACTTGGAATGGTGTCTAAATTAAATTTATTTCTCAAGCATACAGTCTGTGTTTGTTTTCAGTAAAAATAAACATATATAAGAGCAAATGTTCTATACAGGCCCCTGGAGGGTAAGCTTTAGGGAAGGGGAAGATAACATACATGGTATTTCATTTTAATTGTTTTATTTCTCCTACTCTGTAGGTTTAAAAATGTCTTACTTTGTAGCTTTTCAAAATGTAGTTTAAATATGACTGAAGAAATAAAATATTAAAGATAATCATGACAGGATATTCTACCACCCTTTCACCTCCCTGACTCATATTAATATAGGAGAGTAGAAGAAGGTGTTTGGTAATGTGGGGATGAGACAAAGATTGCAAACATAAAAATGCACCAAAACCAGGCATTAAGAAGTGGCCAGTATTAGTTAAAAAAAAAAAAAGAAATAAAGAAAGAAAGATGTGCATGTCTTTTAGGCTCTTCATTGACCTGGGTCTATTTTCCCCCCATTAATCATCATCCCCAATGTGCAAACACACACACAAAAGCATCTAAAGAATCTGAATTTTGTCTCCCTAGTCTTGTTCCCCACCACTCATGGCCTGGTTCCATCAAGAAGAAAACCAGACACAACCACCTGATTTTTAATAGAGTCAGTGGCCACGTAAAAGAAGCCTGGCAGGAGAAGGAAGAGTAAATAAGGCTTAAAAAGATGGAGGCTTGATTTTGTTTTCTCTCTCTCTTTCACACATACGCGCGCGCGCACACATACACACACACACACACACACACTTCTCTGATATCACTTTATATTATATAGTTCTACTCCTGCCTTCTCTTTTCCAGCCAAGCCAGCCTCTTTGCTGGTCTGTGAACACTTTTTTTTGTACTTTTCTGCCCCAGAGCCTTGGAATTTTGTCTGGAATGTTTTCCCTCAAATAGCTACATAGCTCACTCCTTTATTTCCTTTGTTATTGTTCAAGTATCTTATTTTTGAGGCCTTCCCTGACATCTTTATAGCACTTATCAATACCTGATGTACATTCACACATCATGTCAATATATGTAAATTAATGTTTACATAAATGAATGCATACATTAATATAAATATCCTTAATATTAATATTTATATATTTATAATAATTTATTATTTCAACCATAAGCTCAATAAGGGCTGACGCTTTCTTTTGTTTACTGTTGCAGTCTCATCAACTGGAAAAATGTGTAGCTCTTTATAAGCACTGGGTCCATACTGAGTGACAGGTAGAAAGGAAAAGTGATCCTAGGCAGAACAGACTCCCTCTGATGGTCAGTCAAGGTGAATTAGCTATAGCCTTGGCCTGAGTGGCTCAGTTGGTTGGGTGTTGTGTAGGCTTAGAGTCCTGGTCAGGGCACATGCCTATGCTGCAGGTTCATGAAAGGCAATCAACTGATATTTCTCACATCCATTCTTTTCTCCCTCTATCCCCATCTTACCCCTTCCCTCACCTCTAAAGAAAGAAAGAAAGAAAGAAAGAAAAGGAGAGAGAGAGAAAGAAAGAGAAAGGGAGAAAGGTGGATTAGGTGCAATTGAGAACCCACTCAAGGTAAAAAAATGAAAGAATATTTCATATCATCCTTCAAACTCTGTGTATATCTCTGTGTATATGCTTGTTCATCCATAAATTTTTTTCTATTAAACAGCTCTACTTATATACTCTTTCAAAATTGAAGGACATTGCTGGGTTATAAAATCACTTCAGGGAAACTTACCAATATAGTCCATGTTACTTGGAAAACAGTCTAGGTCAACAGAGTTGTAATTACTGGATTGACAAATTTTTGATGCATTTCATCCATTGTTCATTTTTATTATAGAAAAAATGCTC
Source organism: Noctilio leporinus (assembly GCA_004026585.1). NCBI lineage: Eukaryota > Metazoa > Chordata > Mammalia > Chiroptera > Noctilionidae > Noctilio > Noctilio leporinus. The sequence goes on from PVIW01003720.1 coordinate 81,857, forward strand.
ATAAAGCAAGGTTTCTATTCTCACATATGTTTACTTTCACTGTTGTGATGCCCCAGAGTCACACATGATCCCTCCAGATCATGTCCTTAGTAACTAATCATCACACAGAATGTCTGCCTTGAGAGGTTGGTAATTAGCAGGATGAGAGAGAGGCCAGGGCAAGAAAACATGAGATAGAAGCTAAATCCCTTTTTGGAAACTCTAAAAAGACAATATATAGTATAATTGATCACAAAGGATTGCCAGATGGATTAGGGTTTGCAAAGAATTTTCAAAATGAACGCTATCACGGAAGGGCTAAATCTTTCTATGAATGCAGCTGGAGTGCTTCCTTGATTTTTCTCTGCTGCTTTAGAAAGCCTTTGAAACAATTTCCACATGCAAAATAAATGGCTAATGACCTTCCAAGGAGGAAGTTTCACTCATTCATCACTTGATCAAAAACACTCTGGGGAGAGACAAGGCTTGCCTGTGTGTGGCGTCTATTGCTATTCCAAAAGTTTGTGTATAACATACCTGACTGAAATGACAACCTGCAGGGACTCAGTGCTCCTCTGAATTAGTTGGGAGGGAGTCAGGAAAACCCCTCACCAGCCCAGTATTCTGTTGCATTTACTCCCACAGATCAATTATAATATAGCAGTCATGCCACGCCATGAGCTAGGTCTAGATTCTAGTAATTCGTATTTATCCCCAACATTTCATGAAGTTGTTGAGTTTTTAAAAATAGGTTCTAGATAGTTTGGTTAAAAAATGTCCAATTGCATCTAAAATCCAATTGAACAAAATGTACCAGTAACTATTGGTCTGAAACACCCTTCCCAGTTCCTTCCACTTGATCTTTGCCCTTTTCTTCCTATTGGTTAGAAGTAGAAAATCATCAATAATGATCAGGTTGTAGGTAAATGAGAAGGGTTATTCATTCCTCCTACTCTCAAGCTTCATTGGATAAATGGGCTGAAAGAAATGAAAGTAAGAATGGGCATATACAGTATTTCAGTGGTGTTTTTCTATTCTTCACATGTGATTTTTTCTTGTTCTTTCTTTTCTGTGTGTGTGTGTGTGTGTGTGTGTGTGTGTGTGTGTGTAATATTAAAGCAAAACTGTTGAAAGCTTGACTGTTGTTTTTCTCTTTTGGGCTTAGCCTTTGTAACCCTTTCCTCCCTTGATAGTAAGCTGGCTTACAGAGTCTAGGCTGATGCTACCTCTCTATCAACTTATTGACAACTCTTGTGATGACTGAACTTGGCAAGAAGATGGCACAGCTTTGTCACTCACACTCTCCCTCTGGTTCTTAAGATCATATTGTAAAAAGTTTCAATTTTTTCCTCTTGAAATACTGGATCTAGGCCAATGGTCAGAAATGGCCGTTACAAATAGTAGGCTGAAAGCTGGTAGGGATGGATCAGGCTGACGACACCAGAACTAATTATATTCAGCATCAAACAGCAGAACAGACATTCTTCTGATGGAATTACATTAAAAAAATCTGTGATATATTCATGTCAAAAAGGGAACCTGAGGTTGATTTGAACAAGCCACCAGTTTGGCTACCCAGTTTATAGCAAATGCAAGAAACAAAAGTACAGGTCAACTAACAACTCAGATATGCCATCAGTAAAATCCAGAATATGGGACACTAAAGAACAAATGACCCAGTTTTGTCAGTGGATGTATTGCAAAAGAAAAAAAGAAGAGGAACTATAGATTTAAGATGGCCTTAAAGACTTCTCAAGCAACTTAAATGTGTTGATTTTATTTAGATCCATATTTGAACCAAACAACCATTGAAAACATTTACAAACTAACTATCAAAGCAATTTAAACATTGCTTGGATATATGATGATATTAAGAAATGGATTATTTTTCCTTTCCTGCAATGCTTTTTTGTATTGATTATGCTGTTATAGTTGTCCCAATTTCTTTTCCCTTTGCTCTTCTCCATCCAGTATCCCCCTTCCTCCAGCAATACCTCCCTTAGTTCATGTCCATGGGTCATGCAAGTAAGTTCTTTGGCTTTACCTTTCCCTGTACTATTCTTAATGTCTCCCTGTTTTTAAAAGTGTAATAATTGTATTGAGGTTATACTTTTTAAAAAGGTTCTTTAGCCTTAGAAATACATACTAATGCATATAGTATGATGTGATATCTGGGATTTGCTTCAAAATAACTCTGGGGGAATAAGGTAGGATGGTGGAATACAGATGAAACAAGGTTGTACATATGTTGTTTGTTGAAGCTGGGAGCTGTGTACATGGGTTCATTATGCTGTTCTCTCGACCTCTACATAGATTAGATATTTTCTATAATAAACACTTTTATTTTTAAATCAGGGGAAATGGCAAACAAAATTGGAACAGAAACATTTTCTTATTTTATATCTAGCTGCAGCTTGAAACATGGGATATTTACAGCTGTACAACATTATTCATTTTGATTATAAGCTCTCTTTTGGTCTTGCCACATGTGTTGTCCTCAGCATCTTTTTGCATTTTTTTTTAATTTTTAAGATTTTATTTATTATTTTATAGAGAGGCAGAGAGGGAGAGAGACATCAATGTATGGTTGCTTTTCACCTGCCTCCAGCCACAGACCTGACTGGAGACCTGGTTTGCAACCTGGTTATGTGCCCTGGCTGGGGAATCGAACCTGTGACCTTTGGGTTCCCAGGCCGGCGCCTTATCCATTGTGCTACCAGCCAGGGCTCTTTTTGCATTTTTGCGCTGTCACATTGGAAAGAGGCAACTATACAAATAGTGTTTTTAAAAGTTACAACCTCATTGAAATTATTTAGATAGACATTTTAAATAAAATATATGCATTGTGAGGTTTTAAACAGCTGCCTCTGCAATGCAAAAAGAATTTTAAAAGAAAGAAAATAAAAGTAGACCTAAAAAGACTTTCCTAATACTACGGAGTCATGATTATCCCAAATAGTGTTCCCTCTTAAGATACATTAATTCCAAGTAGATACTGATAGACATCTTTTACCTTTTCATCCATTTGTATTCAAGTCAATATTGCTAATAAACTGTTTAGGTAGTACTTGAAAAGCAGGCATAGAATTGCGTTTGTTGGTACACCTAAAGTTGTCCCAGAGGCTCCTTACACTATCATATTTTTGGTTTCTTTTTCCTTCTTGCTGTTCTGATGAGTGTGTTTTGCTTCTTTATATTCACCTAACTCTGCTGCTGGTTCCCTGTCCATTACTCTTCATTTTATTTAATGTATCCTTCATTCTGACTGGTTCTTTTTTATGGTTTCCATATTCCTTTTCATACTGTTGAAGTTCTCATTAAGTTCATCTACTCTCTCCTTAAGTTCAGTGAGTATCCTTTTAGCCAGTGCTTTAAAAGCTGCATCTAGTAGATTGCTTTTCTCTGTTTTTTTTTTTTTTTTCTTTAAATTTTTTTTATCTTTTTAGTTCTTTTTCTGGAGTTTTATTGTGTTCTTTTATTTGGGACCTGTTTCTTTGTCTCCTCATTTTGGTAGTCCCCCTGTATTTGTTTCTATGTATATTAGGTAGAGCTGCTATATCTCCCAGGCTTTGTAGAATGGCCTAATGTAGTAGGTGTCCTGTAGGGTCTAATGGCACAAACTCTCTGATCATTCAAGCTGGACACTCAAGGTATTCTCTCTCATGTGGGCCTTGTACACCTTTTTGTAGTTGAGCCTTAGTTACTGTTTTCACATTGATGGGAGGGATTTACCCTCAGGCCGAAGCGCTGCAGGGACTGGCTGGGACCACCATGAATGATCAGCTGTGCAGGGCCCCACCCCACAGAGCAGGACTTACTTCAGTAGGGCTCTGGTGCTGCTGAGTCTGCTCCTTAAGTGTGGTTGGGTGATGCTTCGATGTCATCGGAAGTTGTCTAAAGTCAGTGCTATCTGTGCTCTGCCTGGGGACCCCTGCCATGAGCTGCAAAGCAATCAGCAGATGGCTGCTACTTGGCTTGACTTAGAGTTGTCCAGGAGAGGGCAAATTATGAACCAAGACCAGCTACCACTAGTGGCAGGCCTGGGGCCACTTTGTGAGTGGTAAAGGGCATGCCAAGTCCAGATGTTGCTTGTTTGAGAGATTTTGGGAAAATCTGAAGCATAAGCCAAGATGCCATTTGTATGGAAGAGTCATTGAAAACAGCTTGGGTGGGCCCACAAGCTGGGCGAGCCAGGGTCTCAGGGAATCACTAGGACAGAATGGATAATGATAGCCAGGCTAATGGAGACCCCACTTTGCTGTCTCTGTGGTGGGGAGGGCTCAGAAAAGAAACAATGGCCTCTGCCAGAACTTTGTTAGAAAGCTGCTCCTCCAGCTCTTGCCCTGATACTAGATGATTCAGCTCCACCTTGTATGTCCCTGGTGCCTTTGAGCTGCTGCCCCAGTGCTGAAGCTCAGAGGGTGTGAGCCTGAGGAAGTCTGTGTGTGGGCCCTTGACAGGGAAGGCATGGGCTCCAGAGCCCTTGATGTCAATCAGCTGCATGCCACTGGTTTTTACAGCCAGAAGTCATAGGGACTTCTCTTCCTGGCACTGGAACCCTGAGCTGGGGGCCTGGCGTGGGGATCGGACCCCCTCACTCCACAGCCAAGATCGCACTCCTGATTTTTATTCACCACATGTGGGTCTGGGACCAGCTGTTCTGTGTCTCTGCCCCAACTACCAGCCTCAGTGTGTCTTTTTCTTTATGTCCTTAGTTGTAGGACTTTCCTTCACCTAGATTTCAGATGGTTCAGAATAAAGGTTGCTCGGTATTTTAGTTGTAATTTTGATGTGGTTGTGGAAGGATTTGAGTACCTCATTTATCTACACTGCCATCTTGGCCAGAAGCCCTCTGCTCCAGAGAACTTAAAATCATTTTGTTTAATTCTGCTAAAATTTCAGAAGCTCAATGATCTGTTGAAAATCTGCCCTGCCTGCCCACCCCCTCTTTTTAAAATAATAGCAGAACCAAAATGAACTATTTACCAATTTTCTTCTAAGAATTCTACTAATGGAAAGAAATGTCTAACAAAATGAAATAGATAGCACGTAGAAATCAATCTTAATGAGTTTAGTCCTGTATTTTCATTGTAGAGCTGAGTAAAATGAAGAGACTTCTTAATAGAAAAAGAAGGGGAAAATGAGACCATAGGAGAGTTGGCATCCAGAAATTGGCACTTAATGAAATTGTGAGTCTCTATAAATTGAAGTCATTATTTTTATTAAGAGAATGAAAAATAATTCAGAATTGTTGATGTGCAAAATGATACCCATAGCTCTCATTTCACCTGAAAAACATCAGAAAGTTAAAAATATTTCCTTGTTTTAGAAATATGCCTCTGATAGTCCATATGCAAACTAGTGTTCTGCAAACAGAAACATTCGCAGCACTTGCTTGTTTTATAGGAGAATGTTTTGCTCAGAGCTAATGGGTCTTTATGTTTCTTTCACTTACAAAACCCTTTCCTTAGATGTAGATATGGCAGGTTGGGTCTGTTTCATAACTTGCATCCTTGTTGGGGAGGAGCATGTTACATCACATAGAGGTTTGCATCATTTGTCATAATCCCACTGTCAATAATGGAGTACTAAAGTGATAAGAGGTCAATATTCAAAATATACAAAAACTCATGCAACTCAACAGTAAAAATATCTGATTAAAAATGGCCATAGGAAGTAAATAAACTTTTTTCCTTCCCAAAGAAGACATACAAATGGCTAATAGGTACATGGAAAAGTGCTAAACATCACTAATTATGAGGGAAATGCAAATCAAAACCTCACTGAGGTACCACGTGTTAGAATAACTATTAGCAAAGAGAGAAGAAATAACATGTTTTGGTGAGAAAAGAGAATGCCTTTGAATTGTTGGTGGGAATCAAAAGTGGTATGGAGATTCCTCAAAAATTTAAGACTAGAACTACCAGTATGGTTCAGCAACTCCACTTCTGGGAATAAATATATCCCAAGGAAATGGAAGCCACTATCTTGAAAAGATGTTAGCATCCCTATGTTCATTGCAGCATTATGCATAATAGCCAAAACATGGAAACAATCTACATGCCCATAGATGAATGGATAACAAAAATATATTATACCTTAGGATACCATTCAGCCATGAAAAGAAATCTTTCAACTTGCAACAATACAGATTGAGTATGAGGACATTATACTGAGTAAAATAAGTCAGACGAGAAAAGCAAATGCTGTATGATCTCATTTATACGTGAAAATTAAACAAACAAACAAACTGAACCAGAAAGAGAGAACAGACTGGTGGTTACCAGGGGTGGGAGGTGAGGGGATTGGAGGAAAGTGGCCAAAGGGCCCAAATTTCTGGTTTTAAAATGGGTGATTTCTGGGGATGTTATTCATAATGTGATAATTACAGCCAACAATTCTATCTTGTATATTTGAAAGTTGCTAAAAGAACAAACTTAAAAGTTCACAAACAAATAAAAAACATTGTAACTATGTGAGGTGATGGATTTTAATTAATTACAGTAATCATTTTGCAACATATAAATATATCACATTATGTTGTAAGCCATAAACTAATATAATGTTATGTGTCAGTTATATCTCAATAAAATTGGAGAAAAAATCCCAAGTGTGAGGCCTTTTTATAGGCAGGTGACTGTCAACTTGGCCCTGTCCTCACAATCGTTGCTCTTTCTAATGTAGATGTTAGGTGACTACTTAGGAATATGCTGGGTTCCATCTTGGTTTTAGAATCATTCTTTAGGAGCTCTCATCTGCTTCATCTTTCTTGGCCCAGCTTCTGCACTGGATCATCTTCATTTTGGTTCTTCTAAGATCTCAAAGGTGTGGGTATAGTGACGGACAGATGCTCTGTGTCCCACCGAGTGGAAGATTTGCAATTCCTTTTAACATACTGCCCTGGGGCCTCATGCAAGGCTAGTTCACCTGTGTTCTTCAACCCCTGGAAATCTAGCACTTGAAGGTTGTTTCAGAGAGCTGTTACGGGTCTCAGAACTGCTCTTTCCCTTTTCCAAAACCCTCTATCCATCATATGTCTTGGCTGTGTGACTTTGTCTTGTTCTAGAGCCAAGATATATTCAACATCCCTCTGGTCCTGGACCCAGAGCTAGCCTTTCTTCCACGCAGTCCCTGACATTAGGCAAAGCACTTGTTTTTGTTTCTCTAGGAGATAGCAGGGGAGATAGGACTGACACCATGAAAATTCGCAGACCTTTGTGTTATCCTTGGATTAGTCTCTGCATCATGTTGCCTTTCTTCCTTGTCTTTCTTGATGATCCTATTCCTCAGCTGACCTTGACATGTTCTCTTACCATTTCTTTCTCCCCACATTTTTTCCCCCAAGTCCAGTGTCCACTGAGAGCCTTCCTTTCCTGCCATCCTCTCTCCCTTCCCCTTCTCTATATTTCTCACAATACTTGAGTGGTTTCAAGAGTCATTTTCCCTCTTCCTATTCTGAGGATGGAGATCATGATATATTTCTCTTTCTATACCCCTGTAACTAGAAATAAGCTGAGATCTCAAATCAATGGTGTTTACTTGTTCATCACTGTGGAGTGTGATGCCTGTTATAGTGATATCTTGGACAATAAAATGATCTGACTTAATACAAAAGGATGTGGTCTTGCTTTGTTTGATATAGTACCTAGCACAGTAGGAATTTTTAACAATTTGATAAAGATGAAGACTTTATAAGAAAGAATATACTTTTTAACTAAAGACATGCATATGAAATATACAGAAAAAATTAGTAAGGAATGAAAGTTAAAGGAGCATATAGTTTTGATAGAAGTGACTTTATATGTTATCTACATAGTGGCTCATAACCTTGTAGGAACTCTTCTACATGTTGTAGACAATTGAAATGGGACCTACTAAAGGCCATGGACCCCTAACTCCTGATGCTTGCTTAGAGTTAAAATTGCAATGGAATTTTCCAAACAGAGCTCTAGCTTCTGAAAATACTTAGTATTTTGAAATACTTAGTTGTGTCCAATAAATTCCAAAGACAAGATACATTTGATGTAAAAAAAATTTAAAAGTCAAATGAAAAAATCCAGAATTTACTATCTTGAGTCTTAGTCTTTTTCCAGGAGATGCATAAGAGGCAAAATTGTCTCTAAAGCCAGATAGATCCAAGGTATTTGGATATTTTCAAATCACACTGGCATGGTAAATCAGTAGTCACAAGCCAACAAAACTTTATCTTGATTTTCCCCTGAGTAAATGAGCTAAGATGCCTTTTGTTGTAAATGGAAACACGAGAATGAGACTGAAATTGAGGTTTCTGCCAAAAGCATATTTTTCAGTCTAGTTCTGCAACTGAGATAGAAACTAATTGGAAAGCATACAGAACAAGTGTTGAAATACAGAAGGAAAGGTGTTTAAAATGAGCATTTATAGAAATAAGTATGACATTTTTACTATGTAACAGAATAACATTTTCTACACCATCTATAACAAATACAAACTGCAGGTATATAGGTGGAGAGTAAGTTTTAACATTTTCAGAAAAGCTTCAGAATTAGTATGTCAGTTTAAGAATGTGGACTTTGGCCCTACTGGTGTGGCTTAGTGGATAAGCACTGGCCTGCGAACCCAAGGGTTGCTGGCTCGATTCCCAGTCAGGGCACATAACCAAGACAGGTCTCCAGCCAGGTCCTTAGCTGGAGGCAGATGAAAGGCAACCATACATTGATATTTCTCTCCTTTTCTTCCTCTCTCCCTCTGCCCTTCTTCTGAAGATAATGAATAAAAAATCTTTTAAAAATGTGGATTTTTGGAGTCAGACCTCTGAGTTTCAAATGATGATTTACTTCACCCTGTGTGACCCTGCACATTTGGTACTGGAGCTCTCAGGACCTCAGTCTTATCTTCTATCAAACTGAGGTAATAATACTTATTTGATAGGGGTGTGTACAGATTAAATAGAAAAGTCCTTGTAAAGTGCTTAGTACTATATCTAACACATTAAGAAAGAATTGAGCAAGAGAATGCAAAGAAAAGGTATTTTCTTGTTAGAGGCAGATAAGAAAGAATAGGACAATATAGTTTCATGTTACAAGTAACATGAAGTACATAGGGACAAAAAGTTTTGAGAAAAAATTTCACATATTTCCAAGAGAGAGAGAAAGAGAGAGAGAGAGAGAGGGAGGGAGGGAGGGAGGGGGGGGGGAGAGAGAGAGAGAGAGAGAGAGAGAGAGAGAGAGAGAGAAATGAAACCTAGAAAAGAAGTTCACCACTTGCCCGAATTTGTTTATTTTTTCTCTGTCTTTTCTTTTAGAGAAATTCAAATGCCAGATGGTAATGGAGCCAGTCACAAGTAGATGACACTTTTGTAGCTATTTGCTTTTCCAAAATGTGCTTAAAATTTAAAAACTTTTTAACATCTTTTTAGAACAAAAATGAAAATGTTACTATTAAACACCTTTAATAATTGAACTTCAACTCTTTACTGCATATCTTTCTGTAAGGTAGGTTAATTATGGTTGCTATGATATCCTAATGATATAAAGTACATAAGCATAAGATATATTTAAAATATAAAGTGTTTTACCATACACACACATACACACACACACACATACACACAAAGAAATGATATGAAGAAAGATAAGTAATCCATAGCACAAGGGCAAATCCCCTTTCATAGATGTGAGATTAAGCCATCTATAAGGAGGGTCAATAGTAGGACTAGGAACAGTGCCTGTTTCCACCAGCCAGGCTGGAACAACTCATAATTCATGGGACCTTAAAGTACTGAGGCAGACCTTGACTTGGTACAGAGAAATGATCAGCTCAGACCTGCCTTACAAATCATAAAATTAAAACTCAGAAGAAGAAAACCATTTCAAGTAAATTAACTGCATAGCAGAATAAAACTCAAGAAATGCAATAGGAATACAAACATTTCCATCACTGAACAAGTAGCACTCATTATGTTTAGCCTCCAACCAAGATTAGCAGGTACACAAAGAGACAGGAAAAGAAAACCCATGATGAGAAGACTATTCATTCAGTCAATGGAAACCAATCTAGGATAAGCCCACATACTAGAATCATAAGAGGAAGAAGACATTAAAACACTTATTATTTTTCAAAAGCGTGTACAAGAATGTTTGTAGCAATTTTATTTGTAATAACTAAAACTAGAATCAGGAAAGATGTCCATTAATAGGACATCTTTTTTATTACTTAGTAATAAAAAAAGTATGATTCTTTAAGAGATGCAACAACATTAATGAATCGCAAAAACATTTTGCAGAGTGAAAAAAGCCAAACATAAAAAGTACATATCATGTAACGATTCCACTTATTCAAAATTCTCAAATAAATAAAATCAATCTATGATGATAAAAATCAGATTAGTGGGTGGGGAGATCACTGACAAAGAAGACAGGAAATATTATGGTAATAAAATATTCTTTATATTGATAGTGGTATAGTTATGGTGGAGTATGCATTGTAAAAATGAATTAAATTGTACAAATTGTGCATTTCATGAAATGAAAATTCTTGTTAAATGTTTAATAACTCAAGAGAAAAATATGCACTTCATCTTTAAAAGAACATCAAACAGCCATTAACAAACATATGGAAGTATGCTTATTGTTATTAGTATTTAAAAAAAATCCCCTCAGTGATGTACCTGCCATTTTGTACCAACCAAACTGGTATATTTTAAAGTTTGACTAAGTTTGTTATCATTAGATTGCAGTTCTGCTGATGTAATATAGATTGGTATAACTATTTTGGGAAACATTTTTGCCTCCTCGTAATGTTGAAGAAATGGATTTCTTATACTCTGAAATGCCACTCCTGGCATAGGAATATTTCTGAAAAAAATCTTGAGACCTATAAATCTTATTTGTGATAGCATTGCCTATGATAGCAAAACCTCTGGAAACCTGAATGTTTAGTTATGTGATTATAAATAAGTCCAGGTATAGCCATACATTTGTTGAATACATTTGTACTCAAGTACAGTTTAATGAATTTAAGCTACATGAATTATACAGATGAATCACAGGGGTATAACGCTGAGTAAGAAAAGCAAGTCTCTAAGAATATCTACAGTATGATTTAATTTATGTGTATTTCAAAATCATACCAAACTAAACTATATGTTGTTTAGAGTTACAAATACATGGTAATACAGTAAAAATAAGAAAGGGGCCCGAACTGGTATGGCTCAGTGGATTGGGTGCTGGCCTGTGAACTAAAGAGTCACTGGTTTGATTCTTAGTCAGGACATATGCCTGGGTTGTGGGCTGGGTTCCCAGCTGGAGGTGTGAGAGAGGCAACCACACACTGATATTTTTCTCCCTTCCCCACTCTCTAAAAATAAATAAACATAATAAAACATATTTAAAAAATGAAAAAAGAGAATAACTAACTCAATTCTAAATCATGGCTCTTGAGAAGGGACTAGAATTAACAAAGGGTCCATTGTATTGTCATTCTTTATATTTCATATACATTCCACTGAAATTCTTTCTTGTCCACTCAGTATTTAGCATACAACTTAGTAAAAAAGTGAACAAGAAAGAATAAAGAAGAGTAAACCAAAAAGATGATGTAAAATTTTAAAATGTTATTTTTTATTATCAAATGACAACCTAAAAGTCTTTATAAAACTTAATTGTGAATCTGTCAAGTTTTTTTATGTGGAAATTTCTCATTTAGAATTAGAAGATCACCATGTAATAAAGGCAGAACTGAAAGGCTGTGAGTGAGTAATGTTGTTTATAAAACAATGAACAAGATAAATGTCAAGGTACTATAAAAAGTATTATTTATTCCCAGCTCATAATTAATTGAATGCCCTGTGGTGGCAAGATGCTTTAGTATAAAGTTTTCTTTTTGTCATTTCTATTAAGATGTTCATTTGGTCTGTAGCCAGTTACATACTAGCAGAATTCATCTTTGCCTAATGTTTCAAAGCCATCAGAGGTGTCTAGGAAATGACTTTCAGGATTGGTGGGAGGTGTGAAAATGGCATATAAGGCCCCCCCCGCCCCCTTTTTCCTTTTATTATTATTATTTTATTTAAAAATTTTTAAATTTATTTTATTTATTTTATTATTATTTTTTAAACAATATATGGTTGCCTTTCACCTGCCTCCAGCTATAGACCTGGCTGGACACCTGGTTTGCAACCTGGTTATGTGACCTGGCTGGGAATTGAACCAGTGACCTTGGGTTCACAGGCCGGCGCCTTATCCACTGCGCTACCAGCCAGGGCTTGGTCCCCCCTTTTTATAGACAATTTCGAGAGCAATTTTAAGCCTACAGGAACATTGAATAGAAGGTACAGAAATTTCCCATTTGTCCCCTGCCCCACATATGCATAGCCTCTCCTGTTACGAACATCTCCCACTAGCATGATACATTGGTTACAATCGATGAGCCCACACTGACACACAGTGTCACTCAGAGTCCATACTTTACAAGGTCCTATTAAAAAACCCTAATATTTGAACTCAAGATGTTATTTTGCTCCCTCTTAATACTAAAAATCCCCAGTGCAAGCATGTATAAAAGTGGTGTTTGGAGGAAGTGCATCAGAATCAGAGTAACAGGTTGCCCTTTAGGGGAGAGGAAGTCCATTCTAACCTCTAACTTTTTGCGAAGTCAAAGAAGTCTCAGTAGGCGGACCTCCTTAGACCCATCATGTCAGGATTTCATGGCCTGACTGAGTTACCAAATACAGGCCCAATAGGAAGAGGAAAATGAGGGGTCTAATGAACCACCCTTGAGTAAAGAAAGAGCTTAACATCCACCAACTGAAATTCACACCGGGGAATGAACATCCTAAGCGCCAGTTCCCAATCAACAGCAGGTAAAATGGTCCAGGGACCTCAGCAGCTGGGGACTACCAACTGCCATCTATAATTTAAAATTAAAACTTTCCTTCCTTGCCAGGCAATTTATTTGGAAGAAGCTTTTAGGGCTAAGTTCTGAAAGGTGCCAAGAAGCGTTTGAGAATAATGATCCATTTTAGCGTTGAGCCCAGTTCAGACACCAAAGCAATTTTCAGGAAGCCTTGAGATGAACTCATCCAGGTAATTTCTCCTCCGCCACATACTCTGGGGAATAACAACATTCTCTGCTAATGGTTAGGTAATACTAATAATGATTTAAAAAAACAAAAACCTCTAAGGGGATAATTTTCTGGTAGTCTCTATATTTCTATGAGGCCCCGATAAAGGAAATTGAGAATCCAGCTTGGAAAAAATCAATTAACCTGAAGGATATGAAAACTGGGAGAGCCCTGCAGGACAGAACCCTTGTCCCTGATGGCACTTCTCCAAGGAACACAGACCATAATTAAGGAAACTAACAATAACAGCCTAACACAAACAGTTTTAAAAAGTTTTACACCAGCCCTCACTATTTTTTGTCGCTCCCATTACAACATAAGGCCATCTGGCTACTCTTCCCAGCAAAATATTTTCTTTCCTCGCCTCTGCCTGCAGTGCCTTATTGCACTAAGTGTGCCTGCACTCTAGTAATGCCAAAGAGTACTGGGTGTGAGCAGAAGCTATTTTTATTTCACTATATTTTAAAAATGTATTTTTTGTAAATGATCTAAAAGCTTTAGAGGCATGTGGAATTAAAAAGCAGAAGAAGGTATGAAGAAAACCAAAGTGTATTCAGTATATATGTGATCATTAGTATGAACAAATATACAACTGTTTTGTAATAAGATGGTTTTACAATGGTTTAGTACCAGATATTGCTTGGAAGTTTCTGTTCCTCATGTTCCAGAAACATCACTTTCCTGACTTCATTGAATCAACCTACATTGGTCTTACCTGTAGCCTTCATCCACAGAAGATCGCAATGCTTCTACCACCCAATAGGAGGAAGAATTCCATAATAACATGTGACCCAGCACATCACTAAACAAAGAAAATTCATGTGAGAATGAACTGAAGGAAGCATGGGGAAAAGAAGAGGAACTCGTAAAGACTGAAACTACTCTTTCAAACCAAATGTTAAATTATATCCATTTTCATTAAGTGTGGTCTGAGTTAACAAGTCATTTATTAATATTTAAATAATTGACATCAATTTATTCATTAGGTTTTTGTGTTTTTAAAGTATATTTTATTGATTGTGCTGTTATAGTTGCCCCAGTCTTTCTTTTTCCCTTTGCCCTCCTCTGCCCGCTACCCCACTCCTACTGGCAATCATGTCCATGGGTCCTGAATGTAAGTTCTTTCGTTTCACCTTTGCTATACTATTCCTAACATCACCCTGTCTACTTTGTTTTTACCAATTAAGTTTCTTGATCCTGGTACCATTTCCTGTTTTCTTCCTCTTTCCGCCTCCCAGCTGATAACCTTACAAATGATCCCCATGCCTATGATTTTGTTCCTACTCTGGTTGTTTGCTTAGTTGCTTTTTAGATTCAGATGTTGATAGTTGTGAGTTTGTTGTCATTTTAATGTTCATAGTTTTGATCTTCTTTTTCTAAAATAAACCCCTTTAACATTTCTTGTAATAAAGGCGGCTTAGTGATGATGAACTCCTTTAGCTTTATCTTGTCTGGGAAGCACTGTATATATTCTTCCATTCTAAATGAAATGATAGCTTTACTGGATAGAGTAATCTAAGTTGTATGTCCTTGCTTTTTTTGTCATTTTGAATAGTTCTTGCCTGCAGTTTCTTTTGAGAAATCAGCTGAGGTTTTATGGGAATTCCCTTGAGGGTACCTTTCTTCTTTTCTCTTGCTGCTTTTATGATTCTTTCCTTATCTTTAGTTTTTGGCATTTTAATTATGATGTATCTTGGTGTGGTCCTTTGGGTCCAACTTGTTTGGGACTCTCTGTGCTTCCTGGGTTTACATGTTTATTTCATTCATCAAATTAGGGAAGTTTTCTTTTATTCTTATTTTCAAATTCTTGCCCTTCCTCTTCTCCTTCTGGTTGCCCTATAATTCAGATGATGGTACACTCAAAGCTGTCCCAGACATTCTTAATCCTGTCCTCATTTTTAAAAATTCTTACTTTTTCTTTCTATATCAGGTGAATGTTTTACTTCTTCCTTTTGTTTCAAATTGTTGATTTGAATCCCAGCTTTCTTCCCATCACTGTTGGTTCCCTGTATATATTTCTTTATTTCACTTTGCATAACCTTCACTTCTTCCTTTACTTTGTGGTCATGTCAAATCATTTCTCTGAGCATCCCGATCACCAGTGTTTTGAACTCTGCATCTGATACATTGGCTATCTCCATTTTGTTTATTTAAAAATAACCCCAGTTATTTTTCTGGGGTTTTGTTCTGTTCTTTCATGTGGGCCATATTTCTTTGCCTCCTCAATTTGGCAACTTCCCCGTGTTTGTTTCTATCTTTTACTCTGTGTCTTGGTAATATGGTTTAATGTAGTAGGTTCCTACAGGGTCCTACAGGAAGGCTGTGCCATCCCCTCTCACCCAAGCCATGTACTTGAAGTGCACCCTTTGTGTGGGCCGAGTACACTTTCTTCTCATAGTTCAGCCTTGGTTGTTGTTGGAAGATCAATGGAAGGAATTTACCTAGGCCAGTCAGCTGCAAGGACTGGCTGTTACCTCTGACCACCAACCTCCATCCTCTGTAGAGGATCAGCTGTGCAGGGGCAGGGTGCTGGTGCTCCAATGTGGTCTGTAGCTGTCCACTGGGTATGCTGGCCCTGGTGTTTGTTTCCTGGGTGGTGCAGGCAAAGGTCATCCCCTACCTGTTGTTGTCTGGGGCCCCCTGCCTTATAAAGTTATAAAGCAATCTGAGATGGCTGCTACAGATGAAGACAACCTCTGAAACGAAGCTGTCTTCTGGTAGTATTGGGCCTGGAGCTCTCTGAGACCAGCTGTTGCCTATTTGATGGAATTTAGGAAGTTGTAAAGCAGGCGCCAAGACCAGCCATTCATACAGAAAAGCAGCTTGGGTGGGCCTGTAAGTTGGGTGGGGCAGTCTCTTGGGATCTCTGAGGCTAGTCAAACAGTGTTAGCCAGGTTGATGGAGTCTCAGATAGGGCACCAGCTGGCTTTTGTTGGGGGAGGGTTTAGAAATGAGACAATGGCTTCTGCTCACCTTGATGCCAGGCACTTCAGTTTTTCCCTGTATGCTACTGGTGCCTTTCAAGCTGCTACCTGGTGCTGGAGCTCAGAGGGAGGGAGTCTGAGTAGGTGAGTCTGTGTGTGGGTTCTTTAAGAGGAACTGCCTGGGGCTCTAGAAGTTTCTCCCACCAAGTCAATCCCCACTGCTTTTCTGCAGCCAATAGTTGTGTAGGGACTTATCTTCCTGGCACTGGAACCCTGGGTTGGGGACCTGGTGTGGGACTGGGACTCCTTGCTCCTGAGATATCCCTCCTGAATTTTTATCCACCACATGTGGGTGAAAGACCAGCTCATTCTGTGTCTGCACCCCTGTTACTAGTTTGGATGGATGTAATTTCTTGGAGTCTATAGTTGTCAGACTTCCATTCAACCTGATTTTTAACAGTTCTGGCTGATGGTTATTCTATATTTTAGTTTTATTTTGATGTGGTTGTGTGAAGAGGTGAGCCATGTCTGCCTACACCACCATCTTGACTGGATCCTTCCATTCATTAGGTTTTAAATGTTCATGAGGGCATTTAAAATGATGGGGTGTGGAGGTTTTAAAACATGGCTATACATTTCGCAACTTATCTTCCACTAAGAGGTGAGGTCTATGTCTCCTTTCTTGAACCTCAGTGAATTGGTATCTGTTTCAGCCAATATTGTGCAGCTGAGGTGATGCTAAGGGACTTCTGAGGTTGCAGCTTTCACTTCGTTCACTGGGAACACTTGCTCTTGGCATCTTGAGCCTACATGAGAGAAGTCCAGCTAAACTATAATGCAAGGTCAGAGAGACCACAATTCCAGCTTCCCAGGCCAGTTGAGCCCATCCTTCAGGACTGTAGACCCAGTGCTAACCACAAGAATGAAGAAGCCCACTTGGAAATGGATCCTCCAGCTCCAGTCTCCCAGTTCACCTCTAGCCATACAGGTCACTTGCAACTGGGGCTTCAATAGAAAATGAAGCAGAGAGGAGGCTTCCCCACGGTGTCCTTTCTGAATTTCTAACCCACAGAACCCATGAGCATAATCAAATGATTGTTGCTTTACACCATTAAGTTCAGGGGTAGCTTGTTATGTGGCAACAGGTATCTGAAATGGGGGGATGGGTATGTATTACACAAATATGAAGCCAAAAACTCCACTTGTAACTGATGGTTCCACTTTCTCCATGTCTAATTCATTTGGTTACTTTATCAAAGGCAGCAGCCCAATGAGGTTGAGAGTGACCTGAGAGCAATCAATAAGAGAGGTATAAAATTCAAAACTGATTTACTGTTGGTTACGAGGACTTGGCTTGTTCAGAGCACTCCACGTGTGCAATGCAGAACTCAGAAACCACCGTAGGACCCAGCGAGACTGGAGGAGTTCTGCAGTGATTCTTTGTGAGATGAGAGTGCAATGCAAGGCTTGTGGAAATGAGACATTACAGTGACTTTTAAAAGATTGGTTAACCATTCCAACAGTGAAGGTCATAATATTTATATGCTCTCTTAAGTCCCCTGAATTTTAAGTACCTCATGGTTTTAATTTAGTGCCTAACATGAAAGTTTTCTCTATTTCTAAAACTGTCTTACGTATTTGATTTACTTGCCTACGTAAAGATAATTACAAGAAAGACTTTTAAGATCCACTGAAAATCTAAACATTGTCTTGTCCACAAAATACATCATAGTTCCATGAAGGCAGGGTTTTGTTTTGTGGTTTGCTGTACCCCTCAGCACCTAGAGTAGTGCTTAGCATATAGTACGTGCTTAATAAATATTTATTGAATAAATGATTAAACATACAAACCCTGCAGACTGGGCTACTGCAGAAAAGAAGAAGAGAAAAAAAAAGTCCATGAATTCTCTGAGTCAAAAACTGTCCTCATTACATATTTTGGTCACTATTAAATGAAAGTGAAATCAACAGACTATATATATATATATTATACTAAACATGACATCTAATATTCATGTTATGTTATATATTGTACCTGCTATACCAAATACAATATATAATGTAATATAAATCATGTTACATAGTATACATGAATATATTGAATTTATTATATATAAGTAAATATATTTGTATATAAAGTGAAGATACTATTTCTATGAATTTACTGAGCTTTCTAATGGGAAAGGGAAAAACTGCAGGCATGGATTTGGTGTTTGGGGTAGGGAGGAGTATATAACATGGAGTAATACAGTGAAAAGGAAAAATCAGCTTCAATTTTACCTGATTGGAGGATGGATCTGTGTATCCTCAGTCCAATGTTTCCATAACTATTAGGAGTTTTCTCATTTAACACAATCACCAAGTAGCAGATAAATCCAGGCAAACTAAAGAAATGGTATTTAGTAGGAAAAGATTTTTTTCCTTATGTTTGGTGATTTGTATCAAATTTGTTGATGTTTTTTGTTTCAGCCTTGTAACAATTCCCCTACTACAAATTCTTATGAAGTTATTTGTCACAGATGGCTCTCAAAATTACACAACAACAAAATTTCCACCTACCCTCTTTCTCAGCTTATAAAATGTTGATCCCCTATTATTTACAATACCTATTATCAAATATGTGGCAGAACCAAACAAAGGTTCAAATCCTGGTCCCTCTGACTACAGTCAGAGTTCTTAAGTCATAGACTTTATCACTGTGGCTTAAAAGTTTTATTAAGCTTATGTAACTCATGTCCTACTCCAAAAGTACAAGCTAAGTCCCCAAATAATTTTAATTTAACTTTTTTTACATTAAAAAAATCAATAACTTTCTTTTCAAGAGAAGGAAAATTTCCCTCTACACTAGGTAAATATCTGGTCCACTTCATCAGGGCGGTGGCATGCTGTCCAGTCTGGCTCACTCCCCAAATTAATCCAGTGCATGAAGATTAAAAAGAAAATGTAACCTATCGATGTTTGTCATTCATCTCAATGTATTGGCAAAGATGACCCACCTAAAAGTCTGTAAAGAATCATGTAGTAAATGGAGCTTTTAGTAGACACAAACGTGATCCTAAGATGCTTCTCACCCTTGAGAGTTTACAGGAGACCCATCACACATACAGGTGGGGATAGGGCTGATGCATGGGACCCTTGTTGGGGCCTGACTCATATCCCCATGGCAGGGTGGAGCCTGAGAGTCTCCATTTCCCACCAGCGGCTAGGTGGCTGTCACAGCGAAGGCAGGCTGAGCTTTGCTCTCTGCTCAACACAGCTGTTCCTCCCACAGGGGCAAGGGATGCACACAGGCTATTGGCATCATCCTTAGGGTCACAAAAATTTGAAACATGTTTTATTAGCTGTTCCCTTTGTGCTGGTTATTCTTTAAGTCTCAGATTCCTCCTCCGTAAAGTGAAAATAGTAACAGCCTTTATCTTGTAAGATTGTGTGAAGCCAGAGTGGTAGATAATTAACACTCAGGAAACATTCACTGTTATTGGCTAGTCTTCCTGTTAAACACATTTGTGGCATTCTGAAGTTTCCCCATTTCCTCCTGATTCTTATTGATGGTTTCTATGTCCTTTTTAATGCTTGTGTAGTTCTCAGTAAGTTCCTTGTAGCTTACCTGGAGTTCTTTGTAGTTCCCTTGGAGTTGTTTGTAGTTTTCTTTGAGCTCGATGAGGTCATTGAGCTTCTCTATCATTGTTATTTTGAATTCCCTGTCTGATAGGGTGCTTGCCTCTATTTCATTTTGCACTTTTCCTGGGGATTCCTTCTTACCATTTGCTGAGGGTTTATTTCTTTGTACCCCCATTTTAGGTGGCTCTTGTTTGTTTCTGCTTCTTAGATTGGTCTGTTTTGACTTACTGTCTTAGTAGTGTGACCTTCTGTGGTGTAGAGGTGCACTTTGTTTACTTCCTGGATCTGTGCATGAAACTATTATCTGCTCCTCCGTCTGCGTCTGAAGTTTCCCTTTGTGGCACATATCACAATCACAATCAGTTTTGCTGTAGCTAGCCTTCCCCATCAGACTATAAACTCTTTGAGGGCAGGAAAGTTAACTGTCTTGTGTTTGGCTTTACTCCTAGTATCTAGCCAGGTGCTAAACATAGGCTGAGTGAATACTTTCATGTATACAGAGTCGCTGGATGTGTTAAATATGTTGGAAAGCACAGGACTTGAAATTATGAGTCATGGGCCTTCTGAGCTACACATCAGTATTATTCCTTTCATAGAACTGCTCGTTTATTATGCAGAAAATCAGGTAGGGCTTTAGTGGAACAAAAGAGGCAATTACCCCCTTCAACAAAGACCTAGCTCAACAGTGACAGGGTGAAAGAAAGCGAAAGGAAGGTAGGTAACAGTGGGCTGGACAGTCCTGAGACCAGCGGAGACAAGGCTTCAGTGGGGACATTCAAATCGCTTCGGACTGGACAGATGAGAGAGCATAGCTGTAGTCATTTGTCATATCCTTTTGTGGTCTGTGAGGCAAAGTAGAAGTTAGGAGGCAGAAGCGAGTAGAGGTAGGAAAAAAGTGGGAAGCAAGAGAGTTTACAGGGTCACTCTCTCAAAAGAATGGCAGCAGCACAATTATGCCCATCAGCTGAGAGGAAAGGCATTCCCATGGAAGCCAACGGGAGGTGCTCTGACTCCCGGCTTTCAGGGCATGTTGGGTCTTTGTAGGAAAATGCACACTTGTCATTACTTGGGTCAAAGTGATAATGGGGCTCCTTGCCTCTTTCACACGCTGGGACTACAGAGCACCAGGTTATTAAACAGTCTC
This sequence comes from Noctilio leporinus, assembly GCA_004026585.1. Classification (NCBI taxonomy): domain Eukaryota; kingdom Metazoa; phylum Chordata; class Mammalia; order Chiroptera; family Noctilionidae; genus Noctilio; species Noctilio leporinus. Next base: position 102,627 of record PVIW01003720.1, read on the forward strand.
CACAGAGCACATGCCCAGGCTGGAAGGTGATCGGAATGTAATGACTCATCCCAGCTTGTAGCTACCCAACTAGCGCCTCTGTCATCTTCCTGTCAAGGTGAATAAAGACATAGGACATTTTAAAAAATCATAATTCAGATAGTGTTCTTCATCTGACAAGGCAGGAGAATACATCAACTGCAAAAAAAAAAAAAAATTTAAGATGTAAGTCCTTATAATTACTGCTATTAAAGTCTGCATGTTAAATGGCTGTTATTTATGGATTTAATAGAAGGAGAAAATCACCATGTGTGCTTAAATGTCTAATATTCCTTAGCCATTCTTCTCATCAATAACCTGTGGGTAGAAATGCATCTGTTTAATTAAAAAAAAAATGAAAATAGACTACTAAATAAAGCTCTTATTTGAATGTAATATGTGACTAAGAAGTATCTACTGATCTTCCTGTGTGGTTTGTAGAATTCTAATAAGCTTAATTACTGGTGTCATGAGTTCTAACAGGCTTAATGACTGGTGTCTTTGATATTAACAACAGTGTGCCTCATTGCCTTCTAGTCACACAATAGGTACTTGCTCAGGGCTCCACACGAGAAGGAGGGGGAGGGGCTCAGAGGCTGTAAGGTGGGGCACAAATCTGGGAATGAGGAAAACCTGCTTAGGGCCAAGGATGTCTTCTCATTGGTATATCTTCAGTTATAAAATGCATCCAAACATTTATGGCACATGACAAACATAAGAGCTCTCCTTCTGTGATCATTTGCCTGAAGCCAAATTGAGGATACAAGATGGATCTTTGAAAGACATGGCTACACCTAAACCCCCCATGCTGAATTATGACAAAAACAGGTCTTGCGCCAGTAGCCACTGGCTGGGAATCAGTCTCACCAGCCTGGGTAGACCTGGGTATCATGCTTGTCCACTCAAAGAACCCAGATTCATTGCTCTGTCAATAGGACAGGATTTTTTTTTTCCTTTTTGTAAAATTTTTTCAGTTGTGCCAATTTTTCCCCTGTTGCTCTCTCCTGCCCCCCACACCTCCACCGCCCCCTGCTCCCACAGTCATTCCCCACCCTGCTGTCCATGTCATTTATACATATTCTTGACTAGACCCTTTTCCCCCCTTCCTTACTTCCCCCTCCCTTCTGGTCACTGTCAGTCTCTTCTTTTTACCATCTCTTTTCTCCTCCCTACCAATGCCTTGTGCAACCCAATTGTTAGCACACCTCTGGGCCCAGGCAAACTCACCAATAACCTCAACAGGAGGATGCTCACTCTGCAACTTGCAGTTTTTGGGGTGCTCAGACAGGTGGCCACAGAGACTGTGAGTAGGCTGCCACAAATAACCAACCAATAAGAGGCAGGATTAATTAGAGTAGCCATGAAGGTATAATGAATGCAAGACTCAAAGCATGATGACAGAAATCCATTCCTACTTGGCCACTGTCTAATTTAAATCACTGAAACTCAATGAACCTTTGTGTCTCTATGCAAACAGCAAATGAAAACATGTAGAGCTCTGGCTCTTATCTTTTTGTAACTTAGGCCCATCCATGTAAGAAGTGCATGAAAATTTGTGCAGGCATGTATGTTCCACAACATACACCTCAGGCTTCATGGCACCCTTAGACTATAATAACTGTCCACTTGGAAAGCGTGAAGGAACAAGATTAAACCAAAGAGTGGGGATTAGCCCTCCTTTGTAATCGGGGGCTTTAAGCTTACTTATTGAAGGTTTCCACAGCACCACTTCATATAATCTGGAATATAATGGGTTATCATAAGGTCTAAACTGGTTTAGAACAGCGTTTCTCAAACAAAGACACGGGATCATATGTGAGAACTTCTTGCACACATCCTGGTCAATAAACTGGAATCAGTCCTCTCTCCCATGAGCACATGAGCACAGGAGCATCATTTGTTCACGTGTCCTGCACCTTGTCCCCAGAAAGCTGCCTGAGCTCTCCTCTACAGAAGAGCTATGATTCTATCTTGCGGAGAGGCTCATGGTGAGATTTAATAATAACTTTACATAAGGAGGAGTGGAGGAAGGATGGTGCAGTACTTTAATATTTAATTTAGTTTCCAACTTCCCTTTAGGCATGATCAAAATTTATTCATTCAGTTATTATTTTTCAGAAGTCATGTGTAAGCAAAGGCTGAATGTAGCCTCTAATGCTGGACTTGGGGGTATCAGGGTGATGAAAATAATTGGTTGAGAAGAGAAGCATGAATGACTTACCATAATGCACTACTGAAATTAAGGCACAATTTACAGAGAAGTACATAGTAGGTGAGCAAAATAATTCTGCCAAGAGCAGAGGTGAGTCATGGTTCAGGCAGTACACTAAAGAAGAAGTCAGGGTTTGAGCTAACTCCTAAAAGGTGAACCAGACTTCCGCCAAGGGAGGGAACAGGGGTCACACTTAAGCAGAGGAAAGAGCGGAGTGGGGAATTACTGACTGGAAGTACCAGTCAGTAGCAGATAATAATTTTCTGGATATTATGTTGGTGATAAACCTCACAATAAACCCAGTTTGCTGTTAGAAATAGAGGAAGTTCCCTGAGCTCGGGTGCTAGGGCTGCATCACCGGAGGCCCGAGTGAGCACCGTCACCTGCTGATGGCCTGTCCATGGACAAGTTGCTTCTTAACCTTTCTCAGCCTTAGTTTAGCATCTTAAAATGAGCAGAACACCTCCGATCTCCCACTTCATGTGACTGTTGTGTTTATTGAGAGAACATACACAGAGTGGGTGCTCCGTAAATCTTGATGAATCTCTCCCCTCTTCTCCTTTCCACCCCATAGAAAGAGGTGGGGCCACAAAACATTGGGCCTGCTTCACTGATGGTTGGGGAAATTATTTTATTAATTAAAAACTCACATGGATGCTGCTATAAATTAACTTCATTACATAGCATAATAAAGCTATTATAAATCAAAATTAAAGGGAATTTAATTATATGCACACACATAGATTGACACCAACACATAGTTACATGAACATGAACTAAGGGGGGGCATTGCTGGAGGGAATGGGGGGTACCAGGTGGAGGGGAGCAAAGGAAGAAAAATTGGGACAACCATAATAACAAAATCAATAAAATATATTAAAAAAATAAATAAAAATTAAAAAATTAAAACTTCTCTGAAAAGTAGAGAAAAAAAAGAAAAGAAAAGAAAAGAAAAAGAGAAATTCTCTACTGACTAACACCAAAACTACCACAAACACAGTTAAATATTTTCACTGGGAGCAGAGCTGAAAGCTATAACCCTTGAGCTGCTGCTGGAACACACACTGTCCAGTGACCCGTGAATCTGAGAGGAAGTGGGAAATCAGGAAGGCTGGCACGATTTAAAGGAGGCGGGCAAAGGGGAGTGTGGTGTCACCATGGTGTCAAGACTCCAGCTCACAGTCTGGAAGGCCATGGTTATGAGCAGAGAAGCAGAGAGGCCAGTTCTGCTCCATGTACACACAGGCTCCTGGGGCACTTAGCTCTGACCCCTGCTAGGCCTCCTGAAGGACAGAGAACTAGGCTCATCAGTGAAGACATCCTGGAGTGAAGCCTCGAACAAATGAACACATGCACAACACAGATAACAGGTGATCTGCAAGTGCTTCAGGGGGTGGCAACTTGGGATGAGACAGTCGTGAATTGGGCAGGGTTTAATGATGCCCTGAAGACTTGCTCCTCACCCTGCAGCCCAGTTAGGAGCTACGGGGATACACATCAGCAGCAGCAGGTATCCGCTATGCTGGTTGAACGTTTCCTGCTTTGAAGACTGTGAAGTCTCCTGCAGCAGAGGCTGAGAGAAGAAAATCGTGTTAGAGCTGCTAGCAGCCATGCCAGATTTAAAACCAATTACCTGCCAGTGAGCACATGGAGAAGGAGCTGTTCATCTGGCCATGCCTGACATTCAGATCCCAACGCCAAGCCTTTAATGAGCATCGATCCTATGTCCCAGCTGATGCTGGGAATTAGGGGGAACTTAGAGTACTGACAGATAACATGCTTGTAATCAATGGCTGTAAATCTATACCAGGCCCACATTGGTGAGCATCACCCTGTTCGGTAATCGCAAGTTTTAGTTCAGTGAGCAAATTTTTCCTGAGTTCCTCCTGTTTGTCTGGTACTGTACCAGTGGGAGGGATACAACCTGTCTCAAGGACTTTATGTTCTGGAGGGGATTCAAAAGAGGGTATTAAATATGATACCAGGAAGCTGCACATGCCTTAATTAAGAGAAGAAATGATTGCCACAGGAGGACAGAAGAGGTAATGGGAGTGATTTCTACTAGAGGATCTGAGAAGGCTTCGTGGAAGAGCTGGCTTATGAACTGGGACTTAAGGACGGACAAGGAGGCATTTAGGAAGCAGAAGCAAAGACAATGTGTATTCTGGGCCAGAAAGAAAAGGATGCATTCCAGGCAGAGGAAAAGAGAGGAGCTAAGGAATGGGAATCTAAAGCAATATGGGTGTTTACAGAAGGAGGGGCACAAAGTGACAAGGACATTGAGTAAATGAAAGTGTAGGTATAGAGATAGGGTGATGGGAGGCAAAGCTATAAGAGAAATTGGGGCTAGAATAAGGAAAGCCTTGAATGCCACACTAAGACAGGTGGACCTCATTATTTTATATTGAAATGCTAAATTGCGGGCTACTGAAGAAGCAAAAAAAATTGTCAACTTGTGGTGACAGAGAAATGCATGTGTATGTGCAATGCATATTTCTGCTTCAGATTTCAGGCTGCCATGACCTGGAAGGTGGATTGAGCTGGGCAAACTTCAAATTTCATCAGCACTGTCAGGAGACACCTCTGTGCATCACCAATTCTGAAGTGTGGGGATGGTGCCTGTCTATGCTGGTACCAAACATGTCCATGAATATGTATGGAAAGAATGAGTAAATGAATAAATTCTTCCGTGTCTACCCAGGTTGGAAGCAATTTCTTTCCCTGCTGAGGTTCTTGCTTGTATCACAGTAATATGCTAGTTCTTGCAGCTATTTTTAATGTATTTTTGCTTTCCCATGAAACCCTAAGCATCTCATTGGGCAGGGATCAGTCTGTGCCTGTTCCCCTGGTCTCCTGGTGCCCAGAGAGTGCCTTGCAGCCAGTAGAAAATCACTGAATCAATGCTGAGAGTCCAATTAACATAGCAGTTGAAATACTCTAATGAAGCCATATGAATAGCCCGGAAAAAGTGTTTTACATTTTTTCCCCATCCTTTTTATCAGGTATGATATTTTTTGTCCCTAATTTAACAAGGGGAAATGATTTCTCTCGTTACCCATTTATTCCTGCATGATTTAAAAAATGTAAAATGTGTGGGTGGGGAGGGGGACAGAGGGGAGCAAAAAGGGGATGGATGTAATACAACAATAATGAAATTTACAAAAATGTGAAATGTAATTTATTTTTATGTTTTATACAAAGTGCATCTCTTTTCCTTTTTTCCCCTTTCTCCTCAGAAAGCTGAACTGAGATCTACTTTTAAAACATGAGTCTCTTGCTTTTCATTTCCCAATGTAATTTGCCTCCAATTTTCTTGACTTCTTCGTTCGCCTCTCCCACCTTGTGAATGCAAATGACCTTCTCCAGCATCCTGTCCTAAATGAGTATCTGCTCCCAGGCTCTGTTGCCTCTTTTATCTCATCCCCATAGATTCTTTTCATTTAGTGTCAGGGCCTGCTGAAACTTAAAAAAGGTTATTTTACTAATAGAATTTTCCTTTTTCTTTAGATTCCCACCTACACCCTATGAACTTGAGATCACTTTGCTCAAGGTTACCTGCAGTTTCATGCCCTCCCTCCCTGCAAGTGTTGTATTAAGATGGTTACCTGTCCTACTCATTTGTTCCTCCTAAGAATTGTCTCAATGTACTCTAAGTATGATTTTCTGTTGCTTAAATTGGCATCATTATAACTTCATTATAGCCTGAAGTTATAATGATGCCAATTTAAGCAACATAACATGTTGTTAAAGAAATTCTATGGAGTTTATAGCAAAGGATTTTGCCTCATAAAGTAATTTTTAAAAACTATATATTCAGCCCTGGCTGGTGTGGCTCAGTGGATTGGCTCTAGCCTGCAAACCTGAGGGTTGCTGGTTTGATTCCCAGTTAGGGCACATAATCAGGTTGCAAGCCAGGTCTCCAGCCAGGTCCATAGCTGGAGGCAGGTGAAAGGCAACCATACATTGATGTTTCTCTCCCTTTCTTCCTCCCTCCCTGCCTACCCTTCTCTCTCTAAAAAAAAAAAAAAAAAAAAAAAAAGAATTAAAAAAACTATATATTCTCTCATCTTTTAGATTAATATTCAAATGTGCCTCATAATTTTAAGTAGTAAGGATTTCAGTTTATTGCATAACTGACATTTTAAAATAAAACCATACTCTGTGTTAAAGCTACCCAGCAGAATCTCAATGCCATAGTGAAGTGAAACTCCTTCCTTTTTCATTTACACATACTTGAAGAAGCTCTTCCTTAACAACTGGGATATTTTACATCCTTCTTTTTCTCTTGAAAGAAACATTTCTGTTCCATTGTTCCCACTTCCGTTTGCCTTAATATGTATTTATGCTGGGAAATCTCTTATTAACACATTGTTCACTGGTCATGAAGAAACTTGTGTTTTCAAGCCCAAACACTGTTGACCAATAACGAGTTAACTCGTGCTTGCACTTGCGTTAGATTTCGCTGTAACATTGCTGGTCAACAATGTGTCAATGAACAGATGGATGTAGTTTGCTACACAAGATAACTTGTGTTTGCACTTGCATTAGCTTTTGTATTTAATTGCTAGTCAACAATGTGTTCATTGCTTCATCTTTCATCATAGGTATGTATATAAATCAAAAAGTTTTAATTTCGTGTAGCTGTAAGGCTTTCATTATTAAAAAGTGTTTAATTTGAATTAAATTGTGATTACATTTGTGAGTGCAGATTTGACAAAACCACACATACACATGCAATTTTGATAATGAACTATTAAATATAAAAATGCATTTTTTGAGGCTGTTGTTCTTATATATGGTGGTATATACCATTAGAATAAAATAGTGGACAATATCAACAATTTTCCTTCAACTGTTTTTTCATTTTACACATTGTCCATGTATGAGGTCTGCCTAGAAGGTGTCTGGTCATGTAATAAGAAGCAGTGTACACAGGGCAATGATGCTTCAGTTTCCTTTGAAGTAGGCACTTGAAGACCTCACATAGTTCTCCCAATTGCCATCAGCTGCCCCGTCATAGTTTCCTGAATTGCATCGAGGTCTGAAATCTCTTCCCTTTCAAAAGTGATTTTAGTTTTGGGAAAAGTCAGAAGCCACACACAGGGCACCAAATCTGGGCTGTAGGGAGGTTGAGTCACCTGGGTGATTTGATGTTTCACTGAAAAATTGCATGAGATGGGATACATGAGCAGGTGTGTTGTCGTGATCAATTTGCTAGTCACCAGTTGCCCATAGTCTGGCCCACTGAATCATCCAAGTAGTTTCTGTGGAGGAGTGTTCAAGGTTAATACAAAATTTGATGCAGATTTGTTCTATTTGCTGAGTCATTTTGGATGCCACGGCCATGCTGTACACATGCTCACTCAATGGCATCTACTGCTCCCTCTGACTAGTACAGTGAAGTCATCCTTGTTCACGCATGCACATTCCAGTCCGCTCTCCTTGGCTGCCAGGTTACATCAATGTTGCACAAACTATTCTCATTGTATTAACAATGGCAGGGCTTTTTCCGGACAGACCTTGTGTATGAGAATGGGAGGAACTGTATTCTTGGAATGACTCAGTTCTTTGAACTCCTTTCAGAATGCCAAAATTCACGTAGTGATTTATCATTATAAATTGATTTTGATGTTGTAGGAGCAGACAACTCAATTTTTTCGTTGAAAGCAAGTAAGTGGAACTCACCTGATACAAAATGATTTGAAGCTGTTATTAGCATCATTTATTTGTTCAGTTCCTGGAAAATAGTCAACCAAACTTTGCCTTTATCAAAGAAATTTGTACTTCTATCTAATTTCTGTTACTTAGAGACACTTTAATTAATCTAACAAACTTAGAATGAGCTGAAGAATGAAAATACTATTATTTTATTACACTTTAAAAATACTTAAAAAAATGTATAAAATATTTGTAAATGAATTATTATAATTTGCATACAATACAAACATTATGCTTTTAAATACTGTTATCAAAACATGCAAATTTAACTCATTCAATTTGTGAAAGATACCTAACAGCTTAATGGACAAAACCAGTTTTGATTATGAAACCAACTGCAAATCAGGTGTGCTTTTAGTCACTAAGTCTGGTTTTGTGTTTTAAATTCTAATAAACCTATGTACCCATTTTCATGACAACAGTTTCCCTTCTGAATTCAGAACATTCCTCCCAACACAGGCCTAAAAGCTCAGTTTCTAATGCCATCTGCTACCCTTTCGGGGAAACGATTAGGAGGAAAAGATGAGGTTTACTTTGGTTTTGTGAGGCTTTGATTCAGGGAGATTTTGTTGACATGAGCACTTCAAATTGTCCTTTCACGTGTACCTCAGGTTTTAACAGCAGTTTTAAGTGAGGAATTTGTGTGATTCCAGGTGAGAAAATGATGATTTATGTTTGTAAAGAAGAAAGCTCCCTGTGAACAGAGTAGAGGGCAAAGAGAACCATCACAGCTTCATGACCACAGTCCATTCTCAGGTAGGTTGATGCTAGAAAGCATACAGATGGAAGGTAAAGCTCTGGGAACTGACTTCCTAAAGTGTGTCATGCCCGTGTGTCCCTGGGGATGTCTTTTCCCCACCTGAGATATATAGGTATCTTATCAGTTGGCTTAGACTGCCAATGGTTTCTGTGATGGGCACATGGGAGCTGCAGAATCCCAACCCAGTGCATCATCACCAGAGTGTTAGAGATAGAATCTCTGCCCCTTAGAAATTAGTTACTGTATTTCTGTTCTCAAGAATAACTGGAATTCTTATAGAGTGACTTGGAATGCAATTTCTAAGTCACATAGTCTACTGTACTAACTCGGTTACAGTCCTCTCAGAGGGTTCACCAGTCTGCATCATGAATACTATGAACAAAAAGACAGGGCGAGGAAAAGGTCAAATATAAATTTAGACCAAGAATAATGAATCAGTGATGTTTGCTGCTTAAAATACCTTGGGGTTCCAATTTTCTGCAATGTAAGATTGTGGGCCTTTATTCATATGCCTAATGGTAATGATGTTTAATAATTTTAAACATTTTGTTCATCTTGTATGTTCAATAAGGGCAATTGTGATCATAAAGGTAAGTTGCAGGGACTTATATGGTATATTATTTATAAGATAAAGAAAAGGTTTTAGTGACTTTTTTATTCCTGTTCACCAGTTATTATTTGAAGTCAAGTAGAGAGAAAAAATCAATTTAGCTTTGCGTTTCATTGAGTTCCTCGATGTGAATGGAGTGCAGAGTGAAAAGCAATTCATAACCAAAGCAAGTTCATGATTCTTGAAGACAGCTTTGTCACAATTATATATCAGCTCAAGAGCCACAAGGCAGTGAAGAATTGCACTTGCTGACTAGAAATAGGGTGGGTTCATGTCTGTTAAAAATATGTTTATTGGGGGACAGAGGGGAGCAAAAAGGGGATGGATGTAATACAACAACAATAAAAATTAAAAAAAAATATGTTTATTTGGGGAAAATACCTCACTAAACATATTGAATTTGCATTAGCTATAAAGATTATAAATACCTGACCCTGGCTGGTGTGGCTTGGTGGATTGGCACTGGCTTGCAAACCCAAAGGTGGCTGGTTCAATTACCCAGTCAGGGCACATAACCAGGTTGCAAGCCAGGTCTCCAGCCAGGTCCTTAGCTGGAGGCAGATGAAAGCCAACCATGGATATTTCTCTCCCTTTTTTCCTTCCTCCCTCCCTGCCTTTCTCTCTGAAAATAATGAATAAAATCTTAAAAAAAAAAGATTATAAATATCATTAAATACCATGAGAAAAGTGGAGAAAACTTCATCACTTATAAAGATAACCTATTTGATTTATTAGTTGAAAATTATTCACAACATCCATTTATTCTATAAATTTTGGATATGAATTATTGTCTGAACTCCATAAAGGTGGGAAGATGACTGAAAACACAGTAGAATTATAGTTCAAAAATTGGGTGTCATGGAAGGAACAGGAGGATAGGTGCGGAGCCAGGTTTCCTCTTTGCTCCACTTGTAATGCAACCCAAATGCAAAATACTCCTATTCTCTCACTGTTGGGCTCTTTTTGAGCAAATTTATTGAAGGGTGAATTCTGCAAAGCTGGGGGTGAGAGTCTCAGCTACTAGAGATGATTTTCTTTGCCATCGTACCCAGGGCTGGGAAAAAAAAGGCATAAATGTTTTTGTTACCATGGTGCTACCAAAACCAAACCTCCCAAACTATGTATCTGGGAGTATTATTAATTATCACCTCACAAGGGATGCTTCAGGGCATCAGAGAGCTTACTGATAGCTGTAGTTGAAATAAATAGAATAAGCAAAGATGTAACTTCCAGAATTTTCACTTAAGTCCCTTTACAGAATTATAAGATTATAATAGTTAAACTAACCCTACCTTCTCCCACCCCCCAGAAAAGAAAGAAAGGAAGAAAAAACCATGGTAGTTCAATGTCTTTAAATATTTCTTGAGAGAGGGATCCAGAAAAAATAGATTTCTGAAGGTCTCCCTAAGCTTACTAAGTCACAATGTTTCCAATGTTGTTATAGGGAAAAGATATACATCTAGAGAGTATGGTCAGGGAGGATTACCCTAACGGATATTGTCTATTAATGTCTATACATAAAAGCATTTCACCAAAATAGTAGTCTAGTCTTTATCCTTGTGCCTTCACTTACTTCTGTTATGCTAATACTTCTTTGGTAAATCATCTCTGAAAGTGAACGTCTACACTAGCACTGTCCAACAGACATATATTGTATGCTGTCATACGTGTAATTTTTAATGTTTTAGTAGCCATGTAAAAAATAGAAAAAACAAAGCAGTAAAATTAATTTAGAAATATACTTTAATTAAGCCAGTAAGTCCAACATATCATTACAACCTGTAATTAATATAAAAAATCATTGATACTTAATATATTTTTATTTTTGTTTAAAGTTTCAAAATTTAGTATAAATCTTATACTTACAGCACATCTCAATTTGGACAGCCAGATTTCAAGTGCTTAATAGTCACATGTGGTTAGTGGCTGCCATTTTGGTCTAGATGTTATAAAATTCCCCATACCTGATTACTTACATAACTTACAATACCCCAAGCTATATTCTGACAAATCAGCCTGAGTGGAACAGAAATGAGATCTTGTTGACCATCCTACTTTCACTCCCACTGAAATATTCAGAATACAGTGGATTTGTAATTTAGTGATGCTAATTCTAAACACCTGATACATGTATAACTTATAATATAAAGATTTTAAATATCCCAGAGTGTAATAGGACAAATCAATCTAATTGGAATAGGAAGGAGAGTTTGTTGTCCTCTCCATTTTTATTCCTTCTAAAATAAACAAGTGGTCACGTTTCCACTGAAGGTTAGAAAGATGAAAGTTCGGGTGAGATCTGCTCTGAGGTGAGACTTGGCCCCGAGTGGGCCAGGTGGTGACCTCATCTGCTCCGTGGCTTACCCAGTGGAAACAAGGAAGGGCAATGGACCAACTGCTTGGGAGGAGCAACTGAAACCTCTGCATCACCTAGCAGGAGGGTTCAGGCCTGGTGGAATGGCTTCAAAAATCAGGAGGACCCTGGACCAGATGTGATTAAGGTGTCTGTCCTTTGAGAAGAAAATTCAGGCTCAGTTCCCTCAAGGAGGTCAAATTTCAGGCTAAATTTTTCAGACCAGCTAAGCCATTCAGCTAATATCAGAGGAAGATGTGAGGAAACAGGGATTCTTTTTTATGTTACAAAGCTCAGCATTAAGATGATGAAAGATGGGAAATAAGAACAAACCCCTAGAGGGCAGGGTCTTTATCACATTTTCATCTGTATTCCTAGTGCCTGGCATCGAGCTTGGCTCATAAATATTGGTATCAGTACTTGGATGGAAGAATGAACAAATGAAATACAGAAGGAATACACTTTTTTTTTTTTTTTTGAGTTACTCCCAAAGGGGAAGTTTCCTCTCTCTATTTAACACATTGTCACACTGTCTATTCAGGTGTTGGCTACATAGGCTGCCTTAGAGCCAGGTCTCCTCTGTGAACTTATTTTGATGATCTGTTACATGTTTAACATGACAACACTTAAAAGTCAAATTTTTCGTGAAAAAAGCAAAGTCTCACTTCTGACTTCTCTTGAAATATCACAAGAATTGGTAACACTGGGCCAGCCTGCACAGATTATTTGGGCACTCATTTAATTAGGCAGGTGTTTATGATTTGCAATAGTGTCTATAAATCCTTATATATTCCCAACTGGATGCTGTCATTTATCATTATATTTGCATTATTATTCTTCTTACAGTGAAGAGTGAAATATTTTGGGGAGGGTCTATTTATTATTAAACCTGGTAAATCAAAAACAAGGGCTAAAATCACTGCTTGTCTCAAGAAGAAAAATGGAAGAAAGAATGTTTCCCCTGAGAGGAAAGTATTTTCATATGTTCAGTATGCAAAGCACCCCTGAATCAAAAGCACACAGCCCAACACCCAGCTCACTTCACTCAATTAGTACACCAGCCTGACTTGTTTATACTCCATATGCTGGTAACCAAGTAGCAATTTCAGCTAAGTCCAAGAGAAAATTGATCTTTAAAAACTGAAACAGATGCTTGGATAACCAAAATGTTCAGGGAAAAGCTGATGACAGCCACCTGAAATACCATTCAAGAAGGGAAGTATCTCAAGTTCCACATCACCCTGACCATACCGCCATTATAGTGCCTAGCCAATTAAACAAACAAACAAACAAACAACTATTTTAAAATAGAGTATAACTAGTTTTTTCATACTTGGTTCTGTATCCTCTATACTCAACACAGAGTAGGTTCTAAATGAAAGTTTAGTGAATGAGTAATTATTGTATTAGCTTGGATAGGATTGCTTTCTCACTTCTATGAGTCTCTAATTCTATTTGGTTTAGTCTTCATTTCTCATTTAAAAATAGGCCGGGTAGTTGGACAAAAACAAAAAAACACAAAACACAAACACACACAATTTTTTCCTTTGAAATCATCTTGATAGCAATCTCTTACAGGCTGAGAGCCTTTCAGGCTGTGGCAAGTTTTGCTCTGTGTAAAATTTTTCTGCCTCCTAAGAAAACAGCTCAGGAAGAAGGGACAGTAACAAAGTCACAGACGGCAGAAGACGCCATTCCTGGGAGAGGCCATTCCTGGGAAAGGTCTCAAGGTCATATGCCTGGAAAACCAGGCAAGTGAGGAAACAGAGTGTGAAGGGAAAGTGGGGAAGAGACATGCATTGTCTTCTCAGAAGTGAGGAGCTTTAGACAAAATACATCTCTCTCTATTTTAATGGTCTTTGGAAAATAGGCCAGGTTATAAAACAAAAAAGATAATAGCTCTGGAAGAGAGACCTGTACCAGAAATATAAACACAGCCACTCCAGAGGGAATGAGGAAAGAGTAAGATGGTTTCTTACAGACTCCTTTGTGTGATGAGGGCTAAGAACATCCCCAGAAAATGGCACGTGTTCCTATGAACACCATTTTGCTTATATTTTCAAGGAATTCAACTACCTCCCTTCTAGGCCAAACCCCAATGCCCAAGGTAAGAAGCCCTGCTTAAAATGCTTTGAGGCTCTCTGACCTTCCATATTGTCCAATGTTCCTAAGGGTCACAGTCCCTACATCTTAAATACAGGTCTTGGAGGGTTTATAAAAGCCCTTCCTCTATGCTTTAGGCAAAGTAATACCACCAAAGAGGCCATTTTCTGTCCCTCCCTCCTCTCTGCCCCTGCCCTCACCAAGGCTCCCCAGAAATCTTTCTCCTGGCAAGGATGGAGGGCAAGATGCCATCAACTTAGCCTTCCCCAGGGAAGCCTACCCAGAATAAATACCATACTTCAGCAACACCGCGTCTGACTCACTTCTGTTTGTTTAGAGTTGTATGGAGATCATTTCCGAAGGGTCTGTACACTGTAAACACTGCAGGTAGTTACCCTTACACAATAGGAACTGTGCATATAAACACATGGCTCCCCAGGTGCTTCTGGTAAACTCATGTTAACACTTCGGAAGATCACAATATGGCCACGTCTCCCTGGGGAATTTCTAATGATCCTAATCAATAGGGAAGTCTCATTTCCATCCTTAGGAAGAAGATATAAATAAAACAGAGCTGCTGGATGATTAGTGAATCTCTGCCCAGGCTGAGAGAGAAAATAACTCAAGAGGGAACTCAAGAAGGTCTAAACCAGATGTAGGGCAAGCATGTTCCTGGGAATTGAGGTATAAGATACCAAGAAAGAAGCACTAAGATGGACATTTCAAGTGAGGGTCAAATTGCTCAGTGTTGTGCTGATGCCAATTCTTAAACGTTCCCAAAAAATAGAAGAGGTGAGAACACTCCCAAAGTCATTTCACAAGACCAGCATTAGACTGATGCCAAAACTACAAGTGAAGATGTTATCTATAACCACTTTCATTCCTTTTTGAAAGAGGATGTTTGCCAACATCTTTAGTAAAATTTATATCTTAATGGGAAAAACATTTTCAAACTGTAGATATGTTCATTCCCCTATAGTAACCCATTCCCTTAAAAGTTATCGTTGGGTAATTGAAATTGGAAAAAATCTTTGACTACCAGTTCTATTGTAGCTTTTAGATTTTATTACCTGGTGGTTCTTGTTTCCTACCACACATGTCCTACATATTCTGAGAAAAATATCTTTGAAAACTCCTTAGAACTGAGTTTAATAATAATTTATGAATAAAAGTAAGTTTTTTCTTCCCTGGCTGGTGTGGCTTAGTGGATTGGCACTAGCCTGTGAACTGAAGGGTTGCTGGTTCAATTCCCAGTCAGGGCACATACCCAGGTTGCAATCCAGGTCTCCAGCCAGGTCCATAGCTGGAGGCAGGTGAAAGGCAACCACACATTGAGGCTTCTCTTCCTTTCCTTTTCCCTCCCTGCCCTTCTCTCTGAAAATAATGAATCTAATCTTTAAAAAAGTGTTTTTTTCTCTCCTTCTGAGTAGAAATAAGACAAATTTCTTTAGGCCTACACACAATCTGTTGCAAACTTCCCAAGAACAGCGTGAATGTATACTTCAAAATCAAACTCAAGGTTCCTTTCTTAACAGGATATAGAACAATAATGCCACTTATTTAGTATAGACAACTTATTTAGAAAAAAACAACAACTAGTGTTTAAAAGTCACAGTTACAGCAGCTGGAGTCAATTCTAACTGCTGGCATGATATCCTTGTTTCAGATAGCGTTCTCACTGTTTGCTTGCTGTGGCAGTGTGGGAACCTGCTGCGGACAGTGAGTCTTACATGGGCAAAACATTTAGGCACATCATTACAGAGTTGGAATAACAGCAGCAAAAGAGACTGCCACACTGGAAGAACGCTGACCAGATAGTCCCCATTCAGTCCTTCTCAATTATTTCTTGCCATGACCCTCAATGAAATCCAAAGTATGGATTTGTCAACCGTCAGTTTAATTTTTAAGTGGCAAGCCAGGGCATTTTAGGACTACTGATGTCTAACTTAACATCAGAAGCAGTTCCCGCGAAGTTGGCTGGCCTCACTACCTTTGGGATGGTCGATGTTAGGGAAATAATTGTACATTTTAAATATTTGTAAAAATGCTCAACATAGTCTCAGATTAGAAGAATCTTTCAGCTCAATCTTGAATATTGTTATTGGGACATCTCACATTACTCAAATGTATGGAGAAAAAACAGTGATTCAAGAATAAGACTCATTTACATAAGGGGAAATACCTGATGACCTATTACTGCAGTTGAAGATTGCAATAACTCTGGGTGTTCTATTGTCCATTTTTCAGAGAGCAAAAATGGCTCTCTGAGAAAGATTCATTTCCTTTAGAAATCCTCTCCTGATGTGGCTTGGCTCTCCCCTTTGAGCATGTGAATGCATGTACACCCTCTCTCACGTGCTTTTTAAAAAGTTTCCTTTGCCATAGTGTTCTGTATCATTTTTTAAAATTTAATTTTATTGTTGCTGTATTACATCCATCCCCTTTTTACTCCCCTCTGTCTCCTTCCCCACCCACCCATTCCCCACCAAAGTCAATCCCACATGTTGTCTATGTCCATGGTTCCTTTATACTAGGTTCTTGTCTAAACTGCTCCCCTTCCTTGCCTCCTCCTCCCCTACCCTTTGCCCTGCCCACTGAAGGCCTATTCACTGTATTCGTATATCTGTTTTGCTTGTTGTTTGTTTTGTTCATTATTGTCCTGTAATGGGTGAGATCATATGGTATTTGTCCTTCACTGACTGGCTTATTTCACTAAGCATAATACTCTCCAGTTCCATCCATGTTGTTGCAAAGGGTAGGAGTTCCTTCTTTCTTTCTGCTATGTAGTATTCCATTGTGTAAATGTATCAAAGTTTTTTGATCCAATCATCCACTGATGGGTACTTAGGCTATTTCCAGCACTTGGCTATTAAGATTAGGAACAAGACAAGGCTGTCCACTTTCTCCACTTCTGTTCAACATTGTTTTGGCAGTTCTAGCCATAGTTATCAGAGAAGAAAAGGGACTCAAAGGTTATCCAAATTGGAAAGGAGGAAGTCAAACTGTCATTATTTGCAGATGATATGATAGTGTACATACAAAACACAATTGGCTCCACCAAACACTTACTTGACCTAATAAGCAAATTAAGCAAAATAGCTGGATATGAAGTCAATATCCAGAAATCAAAAGCATTTTTGTATACCAATAATGAAACATCAGAGATAGAAGCTAGAAAATAAATCCCAGTTACCATTGCAACAAGAAAAATAAAGTACTTAGGAATAAACTTAACCAAGGAGGTAAAAGACCTATACTTAGAAAACTATAGAACATTGAAGAAAGAAATGATGGAAGACAGCAAAAAAGAAAAAAAAAAAAAAAAAAAAAAAAAAAAAAAAAAAAAAAAAAAAAAAAAAAAAAAAAAAAAAAAAAAAGAAATGATAGAAGATACAAATAAATGGAAGCATAGAAGATACAAATAAATGGAAGCATATACCATGTTCATGGATGGGAAGAATTAACATCATTAATATGTCCATACCACCCAAAGCAATCTGTATAATTTTTAGCTGAGGGAAGGTACAGGAAGGAAATGTCTAAGACTTGGTGTTGCTTGGACCCTGTCACTAACATTTCAACTTGTTGAGTGGTTTCCACGTTTCTCTCAGGTCTTCACCCTGTGAAAGCTGACAGAGGGGCTGCCAGGGCCTTCTGGACTTGTGTTGGTATAATATGAGCCAAGTGCCTGGAAACAATAAAACAGCAATTTTCTGAGATTTACCTGTAAGAAAGGCCAGGAACATAAAAGCCTTTTTCAGTTTCCCACCCCCAGCCTCTCCTCTTCCCTCAGTCCCAGGACGGGCTGGGAGGACTGGATCCTGTCAGGTTAACCAAGGGTGACAGGCATGTAGCCGCTGCAGCGGTGGCTGCTCTGGCTCCCAGGGAGGGACCCCTGGGGCAGGAGTCTGGAGAGCTGGTCTCCAGTCCGGCTGCAGGGGACGCTTCCTGTCGGGAACCACAGAAGCCAAGGCTGCGGTGCTTAGGAAACATCAGGTCTTGTCTCATGAAAGTTGGATGCAGCCTCTAGTCACGATTTGACAAGCAGTGGCTCCGGCTCCTCCCCAGCTACGTCCAGCAGAGCTGGTCCAGACTGTCTGCAATTCACCCTGGGCCTTGTCCACACGCTGCTTTCTCGCAGGGCTGTGCCTTGACACCACGTGTGCCTCCTACACTCACTGTCCCGATGAGAGATTCAGCATAAGCAGGTCTGGATGAAAAGTGATGTGGGAGCTTCCATAGGGTCCTTGTCCCTCAAGTCAGTTTTGTAACAGTAATCAGTTACTTTCAATCTTAACCTTCACCCTGAAGGACCCCCTTCAAGTCCACAGCTCATTGGATACTTTCTGATTTAAAATGCATCTAACTCTATTAATTCTGCCTACCATTGCCCTTTCTTCTTTGGAAAACTAAACTTTGGCACGTGTTATTTTATATCCATGTTCATGTAGTTAATCCTTATCTGTCCCAAATGTTAAATAACCGTAAACTTAAAAGTAAGCTATCCGGGTGACTTAAGAAAATAAAGATAATAATTTCTTTCAATGGGATTCTGGTTAAACAATAGACCGGATCTTATTCTGATTGAAGGTTTAAAAATAATAAGCCTTAAACTCAGTGCCAGCATGTATGGCCATGTGGCAAGACAACATAAGAAATTCCCTCTGGCAGGATGACATGCTGAAGACATTCATGCAACAGTGGGAGAGAAAGAAGGACCTCCTCCTCAGGCTGTTCATGTAGAGACAGGATGAAGTCCCCTTGTCTCGGGGCAGGGTTAGGAGCCTTTTTAAAATGCAGGCTCAAGAGGGCAAACCAGTTATTTTTTTCTTTTCTTTCCAATCCTAGGCTTTGACATGTAGAGACTTATCTGCCCCAGTCCCAGGAAGTGTAGGACTTTGATGCCTGGGACGTGAATCCACAGTGCGTCAACCTTAAAGGTCTCAGGAGGACCCATGGCCAAGCCACAAGGTCACAGAAGCAGTGGGTGCCATGGACTACAGGACTGTGAATAGCAATGGCACCTACTTTTGATGTGTGCTTGAACTTCAAGTGATCCTCTGGGCACAATCACGATGAACTCAAGACCAAAGGTGCCCCTTTAATTGTCCTGCATTGAATATATCCCTTGAGCATCTTGGCAATTAAGATATTAGATATCCTCCCAATGCACACAGCTTTGACTTGGTTTGGAAGAGTTAAGTGCAATGACTCCTGTACCCAAGTGTTGGGGAGATAATTTGTACCTAGTAATGAGGAGCTCATGGTTTCATTTCCCACTTTCCTACCCCATGGCTGAAATGACTGTTTCTTAGTTAATAAGTAGCAATCACTGCAGGAGCTGAGCAAGAGTGACCACTAATAAGGGAACTAAGAGGGAGAAGGTCAGCAGAATGCTATAAGGCAAGTAAGTGCAAGTCCAAGTGTAATTTTTATTCAGAATAATTAGGGTTTGCCTAGAAATAGATGGATTTTTGCCCAATAGCAAAGAGCAGATAGTCCATGATCTACTTTTTACAAATGATGGGATGGAAAGTAGTTTGAGTCTTGGTTGGTTTTAATTTCTCCTTAAAAATCAACTTGTAATGAGCTACAAGCCAGAGATGAAGACACAATCCCCAGGATTACCCAGAGCACTCCTAGCCTTCAATCCTAGGTCTGGATCTATACCCCTAGATACTGGCCCCAAAGAGGCAAAGTGTTGCACAGCATCACCTCATTGTGCACAGCAATGATGGAAATCCCATCTGGAGTCATGGTCCCCAGCCTGAGCTGGGAGTCAGAGGCCAGGCTGGCCTTCAGGCAGGAGCAGAGCTCATGTCAGAGACCCTGGCTCGGTGTCAGGAGCTGTGGGAAGCACTTGAGCACTGGCTCCCTGTCCTGAGGTGTTTCCAAAGGGACGCTCAGATCGTACGGTCTCAGCCTCCCGTCTCCTGTCTAACCTTCTTTCCAGCTTCACCTCATGGCCTCTGCTGGCAGCTGTGCTTTCCAAACTGATTGGTCGCATTAAATGAGTTTCAAATGGTGATTTCTGTCTAAATAGACGAGTGAGCGTTTTCCTTAGTTGCATCTCATTTTACCAACATTGCTAATTTCTCCGCTCTCTTGCATCCAATCAATCATTCCGCTTCATCTGCACATTTTATTAATGAGCCCTGCAACTCCCTTTTCCAGATTGTTAGCGAAGATGTTGAATTCTGACTGGATCTAATGCCGATTCTCCCAACTCAACGCTGGCTTCCCTGTGAGCTCCCAGGGGGAAGAATTCATCACTCTTGTACCTGTGCCTTCATTATCCCAAGCTAGTTTTAACACTTTTTTGTCAATTCATTTTTAAACACTTTTGGGGGCATGGATATTCATGTTTACCCAAGAAGCTTCTGTTTGGGGGATGAAGGGACAGAAGGCCACATGACATGTAGCACAACATACGTACTCATGAAATTGTAACCTCTACCAAGTGCATAGTGCAGGCTCATTTACTCATTTGCTTTTGTCTAAGGAACAGAAAAAAGATTATATCCTTCAGCTGTAAACCCTCTCTGCTTTTTTTAGGTGGTTCCCACACTCCGGCTTGTCTATTGATGTGCTTTTTCTTTTGACAGAAGCTTCTGATTTCAGGTCACATTCTTGGCTAGTTCTCAGGATATTTTGTGAATATCAGTGGGTTATTGAATGGCTATGGATTTCACAAAGGTGGCTAACATCTAACATCGAATAAGCCAAAGGTTTGATGGTCAGAAGAACAAGTATTATTTTCTGGGCTTTGCTTGCCTGTTTTTCTTTACACTCTGTATAAATATAGTTCTAAATTTGTGGCTTAAATCCAAGGAAATAAACCATTAGATGAGGTTGAGTTTCTTTTCTTTGCATTTGGAGGTTGCCAGGTACTGAAAGCGTTCAAGTTCCGGGCACCCCTTATCACCAGCCTTTTCATCTTTGCTATGACCCCTGGTGCACCTTTCTTCTTTAGTAAAATGCTTGCAAAGGTCAGCCCTTCCCTGTGGCAGCCACTGAGGAGCAGCAGCTAAGGCTCTGTCCTACCCCATGGCCCAGGGCCTCAACAAGGGCCACAAGGTGACCAAGAATGAGAACGAGTCCATGCACGGGGGCCACTGCAGGCACCTCACCAAGTGCACCAAGTTCATGCAGGACGTGATCTGAGAGGTGTGTGCCTTTGCATGCTACGAGGACTCTGAAATTCATCAGGAAAAGGGTGGGAACATACATCCATGCCGAGAGGAAGAGGGAAGAGCTGAGCTACGTCCTTCTACCTGTGAGGAAGGCAGCAGACAAGAAAGATGGAGTGCCGTCCCTTCTGTGTAATGAAATCTGTTCAGTGAAAACAAAACAAACAAAAAACCAAAACAAACAACCTGTAAGAAAATAAAGCTTTGATGTCATGAAAGCTGAATGTAAAATTTTATCTGTGCTATCATTTTAACATATAACATAGTCATCTGAGCATAAGCTGAATTAAAAAAAAAAGCTTGATTTTTTTCAAGGTTGTATAACTCTGGGTAAATTATTCTTTATTTTAGAATAATTTTCTTTAACATTATAAAATGAGTTATTTATGCAGTATGCTCTTAAATATTCCAGGTTAGGATATGTTCTTTTAAAACTATGAAAATTAAGGTTGTTGACAACCTTTCCAGGGAAAGATTTTCCTCTCAAATCTTTGAGTTTGGAGGCTAAAGTGAAAATGGATCTTCCATTAGCTAAGGGCTGTGGCATTTCCTGAGCAAAACCAATAAACATTTCATGAGGTAATAGAGTCTCAGAAGCAGCTCTACTATTTTATTTTAGGTATCATTTGGACTACTCTGTGTGATGAGTAACCCCTTTTGGAATGCTAGTCATCTTTTCCATGTATCTGAGTTCCAGGTACAATGATGCTTATTTAAATTAGATTGTTAAATTACCTTATGCCAAAGAGCATAGCACAGTATGATGTATTACCGTGCTCATATAGTTTGTATGAGTATATATCCATATATTATCTGTGTGGATAGTATATTGTGCTATGTTATATTATATTGTATAGTATGTTTTAGAGTGGTGTATCATGCTCTACACAGTGTAACATAGTGTGATATGATATAGTATAGTATGGCATAGTTTAGCCTAGCATAGAATAATATAATAGATATAGCGTGGAATGATATGGAGTGGTTGGTATGTTCTAGAGTAGCCCAGTATAATACAGAGCTGCCTAGTAGTTAGAACAACAACTTTGGAATCACAGGCTTAGTTTTCAAATTGTGGTCCTATCATATGTTAGGTATATGATCTTGAGCCTATTCCCTAATGTTTCCAAGCTCCAGTTTCATCATCTGAAAAAATGAAGATGAAAAATGTATTGAGACGGTTAAGTGGTGAGGATCATGATTTGCACAGAGGGGTAAGCCTGGACCTTTCATAAGCCCCCAATTAACAATCTCATTTCATGTATCTCACTGGCAATGGGGTGAGTGATGAAAGTCCTGGCTTTAAGAAAAGTGCCTTGCTAAAAGCATCTAAGAAGGTTTGGCTAGGATGTGCTTGAAAAGAGGTTGGGTGTTTCATATTTACTTATAAGACTAGCATCCTAAGTGAACCTCCTATTCAGTTATAATATTTCACAGAGATAGGGAACGACTGTGGAAGGATATAGAGCTAGTCAATTTCAGCATTACTGATGAGCACAGGAGAGAAGGGATTTTAGAATGATTCCTAAATGATAAGCAGCTGTGGTCCTTTGTAGCTTGGGAAATGCAATGCTAACACCACAAACAAGTGATATATTTTATTTTGTGATTTGCTCTTCCAAAAGAGAAGGAAAAGACTCAGATATGTTGAAAGGTTTGTTCTCCAGAATAGTGAAAGTAACAAATGGGAAGAACCAGAATCAAAATGAAAACCCAATGAAAAGTACTATGGGAATCAAATGTTTAAGACACTAAAGTGTATACAAATAAATTTGCCACAAATTTCTTTCTGACTTGCCCACTCACAGTGACCTTAACCCTGGCTGGCTCTGATATGTTTTAGATGTAGAAGCGCTTGACAAAGATCTTTGTACCCTTATACACAAGAACTTCTGTGCCTCTACTCAAAAGATAACCATTGCCAAAGGGGTACACAGGACTTAAGAATTCACAGATGATGGGAGTAAATCAGAAATGTAGGTGTTAAATATATAGGATCAATGATATACTTTAAAATGAGATGGAATGAAAAGCATATTGAAATGAGATTAGGAGACTGAATTCAATGCCTAGTGGTGTGGCCTCGGGAAATTTTCTAAGTCACTGTTCCACACCAGTATTACAGAGAAAAAGATCATTGCCCTTCCCTGTCATATATAGGAGCTGTGATTATCAAAAGAGACCACATATATGAGACTACTTTGAAAACTGAAAATACTGTAGATTGGCCTCATTATCCTTATTAAAAGAGGAGGAGAGGCAGGTACAGAAAGCGGGAAGTATAAGGGCTTTGGAAACAAGTACGCTTGTGTTTCCCAGCAACTTTGACCCTCCTCTTAGTAACTTTGTGGCTACAGGAGAAAGTCACTTAACATTTTGGGGGGCTTAGTTTCCTTATATGTAAAAATGGACTTAATAAGTTCTGTCTCATAGTTGTTTTAAGGACTAAGAGAGACATTGTATGTAAAATCATGGATATTTTTGTTTGCTGTTTTTAAACCATTTCTCATGCCCCTGAATGTGTCAGGTCTATTTCTTAAACATAAAAGAACTTAAATTTGAGAGGCCAAGTGGTCAGCTCAGGTTTATTGAGTCATACACCAGCAGTTGCAGAATTCCTGCTGAATTCCTCTTGATCAGATTATTTTTAAAATGGTTTTGGAAATTGTAAGAATCCAAGACCTTGAAAAATACCTGTTTTGAATCAACGTATGACTATAGCTTTCATGAAAACAACAAAATGCATCTTACAACTTAACACTAAAAAACAATATGAAAGCTTAGAGTATTTTAGAGGCTTTTTCTTTTATGTTGAATATTTTTCCTGCAGCTACGTTTCAAGTAAGTTCTAAATGCTCTCTTCTTTCTCTTTGACATCAAGTTTTCTAGTGTTAAAAAGAGGGGAGGGGGTGAGAAAGAGGTTAGTGAGATAGGAAGCTTTAGATTTCCTAAGCAAACCTGATATATATGTAAGAGCACCTTGAAAGTTTGTGCCTCTTCCAGGGACTGGAGCCAAATCAGTAAAGCAGCCCATCTGCTTTTTCAGATTATTATTACCATTATTATGGGGTCCTCTAGTTTGTACCAGGAACCACGGGAGCAGGCTTGAATGAGGCACTGGCTGGGTAACATTCCTCTGGACATATCTCAGTTCCAGCAAAGCCAAACTTGTGCAACTGTTACCTGTTTTAATCTCTCAGTCATTAATTCCAATGGAGAAATGATATAAATAGGAAAATATAACATCTGATTTCTATCATATGGAGCTAAAGAGAATTTCTGTCTGGTAATGGTTTTCTCAATAGAACAAGGACTTTCTTACTTTTTAAAATGTTTGTTGCATCTGCTCTTGAGGGTAAGTGATAAGGAACACCAATGTCATTTAGAATCCAGCATCGAATGTGCTATGATCCATGTTGCTTTTGTCAGCAGATAGGTTGGGACAACTATAATGCGTGGTCTCAAAGACCAGTTTGGATCTTGACAAACTGGAAACATTTCCCAGCTTTTTGGAAGGTATTGGTATGTTTTTCATGTGAACTGAACCTATTTCTTTTTTTATGTGGTATACAGGAGAGACAATATGGAAAGTCACCTATGCCTATAAGATTTAAGCTCCTGGACATTTCTATAATCTATGCATGAGATAGACCTGGGCTGAATTAGGAGAGCAACTTCCGCTCACACATTGTGTAACAGAGCATTCAGACATCAAAAACTGAGGGAGTACAAAACAGCGGTTAAGAGGGTGGCTTCACCGTCACGATCCCTTTGTTGAGTTAATATATTTTTACTTACTAATAAGATGCAGGGTGTTTTGCAATTCAGGAATAACAGCAAACTGAAACACATACATGCATACACATGTGCACATACATACACATGAAATTTCTACAGTGATTAATTTAAACATTTAAAAGATACACATTGATGTCTCTCTCCCTCTCTGCCTCTCTCCCTTCCCCTCTTTCTGAAAATGATGAAATAAAATCTTTAAGAAAAAATAAATAAATAAAAGATACAGGTTAGTACTACTTCTATGTTCCTAAAAGCACAAGTGGTAGTATCTTTCTAATTCTTTTAGCACCATAAAGTCTCCTTTATAAATACAATTAAAATTTTTTGGTGTGTAATTTACATATGATCAAACATACCTCTTCAAGTGTACAGTTCAGCAAGTTCTGACAAAGGCATAATCTCATGTAAACTCCACTCCAATGAAGATATAGAACATTTGCATAACCTGAAAATGTTCCTTTATGGTTGTTTACCTTCTACCCCACTCTCCTTGTCCCATGTAACCACTAGTCAGCTTTCTGTCACCATAGATTAGTTTTGTCTCATTTGGAAATTCATACAAATGGAATTATGCATCATGTACTCTGTATCTTTCTGCACTTTGCATAATGCTTTTGAGATTCATCCATAACATTATGTTTATTAGTGGTTGGTTCCACTTTATTGCTGTTAATAATCTGTGTCTTCCCATGCTAAAAATCCTCTTTCTTACAGACATGTATGTAGTTAACTTACAAGGCGGGGGCAAACATAGGCTTGTAGTTGTTCATATGGAAAACAGTACAATAATTAATAAGTATTAAAAAAATAAATGACATTAGCATACTCACAACTATAAGCCTACTTTTGCACCACCATGTGTTTGTTTTAGCCTGTGAAATATACCTGTTACTTCAGAATTATCTTTAACTCATTAACCTTGTTTTAATCATATTTCTTACTATCTTTATCTTAAAGGTGGAAATGTATAGAAAGTTTTGCTTTTAAAAGTGTTCTTAAAGGGCAAATGGGGCTGCAGAAGTTGGATCAAATGGATACTAGGGCAACTGAGCTTGGCTCTGGTGATTTTCTAGGGTGTGATCTCATATTGAAATAATAAAACATTAGCAATGGATTGGTTAACATGTTTATCACCAGTATACTATCAGTTTGCTAAAAAAATGTTCTTTTGTTGTTATTGCTAGAAAGTATTTCTAATTATAAATTTGGGTTTTAGAAACATTAAGATGTAGAAGAGCTTGGAAAATTTGGGGCTATATTGTCACAACTACTGTCCCATAGCACCCAGACTGGTCTTCCCTTCTTTTTTATTTTTCAGTGTATTCTTCACCCAGTGGTGGGACTAATTTCCTCAAATGGCTCTTATCATATCATCTCCTGGGTTGGGAATCCACAGAGGCTCCCTTTGTTTTTACTAGATCAGTCTACATTCTTCTACCTGCTTTTGGGACCATCACTGCTTTCTTTTCAAGAATAGTCAGTTCTTTTCTTTCTTTTAAACATGAATGATCTATACATTTCGTAGATTTGCTCAGCAAGTATTTGTTGAGGAAAGGCCACATCAGTTTAGTGTTTTGGAAAGATGCCTCTGGCTCAGGGCTGGATGTGCTGAGAGAGCTGTGGAATGGTCTGTCCTAGCCTGTGCAGAAGTACTGAGGGCAGATGGTGACAGCCTGAAGCAGTCTCGGCTGTGGAGATGGAGTAAAATATGTACTGTATTTTTTGCTCCATAAGACACCCCTCACCCCCAAGGGAGGGGCGGGGAATGTCTGTGCAATTTATGGAGCAAATACTGTGTTACAGACGGTGATGTGTATTACCTGACCTGTCAGCGGTGGTGACAGCTGTTAGAAGAGGAATCAATGGGCCCATGCAAACCCCCCTGGGGATGTTTAAATGTCCTACTTCACTGCTGAATCTCAGGGCACCTGGTCATTGCCATCTGCCTCTGCCCATCACCTGGGACAGAGTGCCCTCTCTTAGGGCACAGAGCCACCTGACACTCCCAGCTACAGCCTCTGACCTGTCAAATCAGCTGAGGATAATAATGGGTATGAGGCTTATTAGTGCTTGACCAGTTCAGAGCACATATTAGGAAACTACAAAAAAGAGCTTTTAAGAAGTCAAGACTCATCTAGCTGTAATTCCTGGGGTTCTTACTAGCTAGTTGCAACCTCTTGACGTTTCCATCAAGAAATCATTTATGTGAGACGTGTGGAACAAATGGATGGCTGCTGGTAATGATGGTCTGACACCTACTGGACGAGTGAAGAGGCCCACCATCACTCAAGTGTGTGGATGGGTGAAAACATCATGGCACTCAGTGAAGGATGAAACTGTTGTACAGTCATTCAAAAAGTGTGGCATTAGCAATGCCTTAGATGGAACTGAAGAAAGTATCATATATGAAGATAGCAAACAAAGTGATATCAGTAATTGTGAACAACTGAGCTTCATAAATTCTGACACTAGCGATGATGAGTTCCTGGGGTTCCCAGAAAACTGGAATAGTACTTGAACCTTAAAGTCTCTCCTTATTTGTTAATGACAGTAATGATGGTCCTTAATACCGCTGTTGGCTGGTATTCACTTTACATGGTTGAAATATTATTCTGTTATATCTTATTAAATATTTTGGTACACCATTTGGTTCAGAATATTTTTTTTTTCTTGGTTTCTTCCTCTAAACCTAGGTGCATCTTATGGTCAGGTGTACTTTATAGAGAGAAAAATATGGTAGATAGTTTTGTAATCTATTTAGGAGGTACGTATCCCTCACAATTGCCAGAAATGCATTGTCCCTAAATTTTCTACCAGTTCTTTTGCCTTTAAATCCCTCTTGAATGACCACTTCTATATGACCCAAGACTCTAGCTGTGCATATCAAAAAGCTTTTTATTGACTTTTTTTTTCTATTCCTAAAAAAATGTGAACAAAAATGGGCCATGCATGGAACCTGACAAGCTCAGGGAATGCCTCCGTGGAGGGCTTCCCACAGCTAGAGACCAAATGTAACCACATGGGAGTATACACACAAACATAAGTCCAGCCTGAAAGCAGGTCGTGGTGAGCAGTCACATCTTAGGCCTGGAGCTTCCTTGACAAAGGTCAATCTTTACCTTTGAAATTACCTATTGTCTTTGTGCATCCAAGATAACATACTTTTGAAATGTCAGAGTAATTGTTTTTCAGACCCCTTGAAGGCACAACATGGGACCAGAGCAGGAGACCACAGACTTGTTGTTTTCTTGCGCACATACCATCTCTGTGTGCTGGGCCTGTTAACTGTCCTGGGCTCCCCAACATAAAAGAAGCATGTATCTCTATGTTTTGTTCAGAGATTTTCCTGATTTGCCTTCTCTCATCTCTCTAGTCTATCACCCATCGATTTCATGTACCCCTCCTTACATCTCCTCCTTTGATTCTATTGTATAAAGTAAGCTGCAAAACTGCCATTCTCCAAAGCATTTCTTTTCTTGGCAAACGTCATCATTTTGGTTCAAACGAGCTCTTATAAGACTTTTTTTTTTAGGCTGGATATTCTTTCATTGGTGACAGAATATGATAATTGTACCTGCTTTAAGTAATTGTTTTAATGGCTTAAATGGCTCAAAGCTTGTAAAGATATTTAACTCAACTTTTCTGGCACATGATAAAAACTCAACGAAAGTTAGCTGTCTTTTCTGATTAACCTAGAGCATTCGGTTTACATATAGGACAGAACCATTTAATCTTTGGGCAGAAAGAGATCTTAGAAACTGTGCTGTCATTTCCTTTCATTTACACATTTAGAAATGTAGTCACAGGGGCAGGGGAAGAGAGAGGTCCTCAGTCCTCATTCCAGAAATGGAGCTTAGGTCCCCCATCTTCAAAGTCAATGCTGTTTGCCCTGGCCCATGGACCTGTTTAGTGCACCAGTCTGTTTTTTATTTTAGGTAAAATGTAAGCAACTTTAAAGTGTGGCCCCTCCTCTGTTGATTGGCCCAGTGTTCAGCCCAAAAGTTAGCACTAAAATGCTTACTGTGAAGTGGATGAAAATTTGATGTTTTATGTTACAAATTAGATTAAATGTATTTATGGGCTAAACCATTTTCATTTCCTGGTTGCCATATAATGGGAGAGATTAAAGCAATCTAATGAGTAATTATTTAATAACTATTTTACCAGGCATATTTTCTGAATTATTAGATCTAATATCCCCTAATGATCTAATGCTTGAACTGCTCTCTGGGAGGAAGTGAGGCACTTCCCGGGCTGTGACAATTTGGTTAGGATACCCCTGAGTCTACTCAGGTGAGCACTTGCAAATACGCTCTTCCAGTTTACTGGGCCCAGCAATTAGAAAACAGACCCTACATTTCCATTGCAAAGGTAAAAATGCCTATGTAATCTTTGGCATAGGTTCCTTCACTGAGTCAGCGGTGTGACAAGAGATAGAGATGGAGAGATAGACAGATATATAGGGAGAGATTTATTCCTCTGGATTCCTGAATTAAGAAAAAAATCTTCCGTAATTTGTTATTTGCTTTTTGTAATCATATAAACCAGCATTCCTTTTAAGTGGCCTAATTGGGATCAGTAGAATGTTTACGATCCCATGGCATAACAGAGGCAAATTCAATTTGCCCAGTTACTTAGTATTCCTTCAGGTGATGATTTTAAGGCTTCCCACAGGGAAATAAATTTATTCACAGTTACCACCTTAAGAAATTAGTCCTCAGCTTATTAGGTAAACAATTTTTCATATTACCTGTGTCTTTTTCTTGCTCCCCAGATTCCATATTATTTTTCTCATTGTCAACATCTATGTTTTTATTTCCACTTTCTCTTATTTCTTTTTCTCATCTCAGTTTTTAACAATAAACTTTGTTGTTGTTATCCCACAAACATTAATAACTATGATAGCAAAGACTGTCATACTGTTCCTGTACTATCTAACTCGAAGAATACCAATTTTTAGCCCTGGCTGGTGGTACAGTGGATTAGGCACTGGCCTGTGAACTCAAAGGTCACTGGTTCAATTCCCAGCCAGGGCACATAACCAGGTTGCAAGCCAGGTCTCCAGCCAGGTCTGTAGCTGGAGGCAGGTGAGAGGCAACCATACATTGATGTCTCTCTCCCTCTTTGCCTCTCTCTTTTTCCCTCTCTCTAAAAATAATAAATAAAATCTTAAAAAAGAATACCAATTTTTATTGAATGATAGGATTTTAGAATTGGAAGAAATATGAGAGAGTTTGACCGCTATTTGGATATTCTTGTAAGAGCCTGCTCAGAGAGTTTGCCCCTGAAAGTAGGTTGAATTATAGCCCCCAAAGATATCCTTGGAAACTGTTAATGTTATGTTATTTGGACAAAGGGGTTTTGCAGATGTGATGAACTTAAAGAGCTAGGGATGGGGAAATAATTCTAGATTACCTGGGTGAGCTCTAAATACAATTAGATGTGGTCTTGTAAGAGAGGTAGTGGAAGGTATGGAAAAGAAGCAGCTTTCATTTTTGCAGTTGTTTTTAATGCTGTAGTTGGTCCTCATTGCCTTAATGCCTCCACTATCCATTTCAATTTCATCTCACTTTCTCCTTTCTTTTAAAACATTTTATCTTTCAGTTACACTTTACATTTAAGATTATTTTGTATTAGTTTCAGTTGTATAGCACAATGGTCAGACAATCATATACTTTACAAAGTGATCCCCCTGATATTTCAAGCACCTACCTGGCACCATACATCGTTATTACAATATTATTGACTATATTCCTATGCTGTACTTTACATCCCTGTGACTATTTTGTAACTGCCAATTTTTACTTCTTAATCCCTTCGCATGTTTTACCCAGTCCTTAATGTCCCTTCCCCTTGCAACCATCAGTCTGTTTCTCTATATCTATGATTTTCTATTTTGCTTGTTAGTTTATTTTGTTCTTTAGGTTCCATACATAAGTGATTCTAACCATACTTTGTGTTGATAAGGTGAGTTTTGGATAGCCCCAAAGGATGGGGGAGATGGTTGCCAGGGAAACCAATCATCTAATTAGAGAGCCTGAATTTTCAATTCTGCTCTCATGACCTTCAGAGAGGGGTCAAGAAGGTTGAGTTAATCACTGATGGCCAATAATCAGTCATATCTGTGCAATCAAACCTCTGTAAAAAAGAAGCTCAGAGAGCTTTTAATTGGTGAACACATGGAGGTGCTGGGAGCCTGGGGTGCCTGGAGGAAACACAGAAACTTCACCCTCATTCCACCATATCTTTCTCTTCTAAGTAGTATCCTTTCTCTTAAATCAGTATCTGGTAAGTAAACTGTTTTCCTGAATTCTGTGAGCCGTGCTAGCAAATTATTGAACCCAAGGAAGGGATTGTGGGAACCTCCCACTTACAGCCAGTAAGAAGCACAGGTGACAGCCTGGACTTGCCTTGGCTTCTGGAATGGAACTAAGTCCTTAATTTATGGGATTTGATAGTGTCAGAATTGAGTTATATTATAGGGTCCCCAGTTGGTGTTGATAAATTGCTTGGTGTGGGTAAAGCTCACATGCATTTGGTGGTCAAAGTGGAGAGTAAAGTGTGGACAAAGAAAAATTTTTTCATTTATAAAGGGGATGTGACTCAAACTCTCTTTTCTGAGATGTCAGCCCCTGATAACCATCTCCTTAGGCCAGCATTGCTATGAATGTCCTTTACAGTTACATTTGGACAAGGAAATACCAAGAGGAACCCAGTGCATCACCTGATTTATCTACATGTTCCACTCCGAGTTATTATGTAAGAGCAACCTTTCTTTATCCTCCAGATCTGGGCCAATTATCCCTGCCAGGATGCTGGCTCATTTGTCACCTGACAATCCCTGGATACAAGAAGTCCAAGGTGCTTTCAGCAATCATTAGTCACCAGGGAGAAATCTGGTTCTTCTCACTGATGCAGTAAAGAATCAGAGATCATTAAAATGTCCATACTACCCAAAGCAATCTAGAGATTTAATACAATCCCAATTAAAACACCAATGACAGACTTCACAAAAATAAAAAAATACTTCAAAAATTTATATGGAGCCAAAAATGCCCACGAATAGCCACAGCAGTCTTGAGAAAGGAGAACAAGGTAGGAGGAATCACAATACTAGACATCAAATTATGCTATAAGACTACTGTCATCAAAACTGTCCCCAAAGGGGAAGAAACATAAAATGGAGTAAAAATAGACTCTTCAACAAATGGTGTTGGGAGAACTGGACAGTGACATGTAAAAAAATAAAACTAGACCACCAACTTACACCATACACCAGAATAAATTCAAGATGGATAAAGGACTTAAACATAAGCGGTGACACCATAAAGGTCCTGGAGAAAAATATAAGCAGTAAAATTTTAGGTATCCTATGCAGAAATATGTTTACTGATACTTTGCCAAGGGCAAAGGAAATAAAAGAACGAATCAACAAATGGGACTGTATCAAATTTGAAAGTTTCTGTTCAGCTAAAGAAAACATCAGCAAAATTCAAAGGGAACCAACTATATGGGAAAACATATTTGCCAATGATACCTCAGACAAGGATTTGATATGCAAAATATGTAAAGAACTAATGTGACTCAACACCAGGGAGACAGACAGCCCAATTGAAAAATAGGCAAAGGACCTGAACAGACAACTCACTGAGGAAGATATACAAAGGGCCCAAAGGCATATGAAAGAATGCTCAACATTACTAGCCACCAGAGAGATGCAAATTAAAACCACAGTAAGATACCACTTCACACCTGTCAGAACGGCAACCATCAAGAAATCAACAAACAAGTGTTGGCAAGGATGTGGGGCAAAGGGAACCCTGGTGCACTGCTGGTGGGAATGCAGACTGGTGCAGCCACTATGGAAAACAGCATGGCATTTCCTTAAAAAACTAAAAATGGAACTGCCTTTTGATCCAGCAATTCCACTACTAGGACTATACCCGAAGAACCCTGAAACACCAAATCAGAGGAACCTATGTACCCCTATGTTCATAGCAGCACTATTTACCATAGCCAAGTGCTGGAAGCAGCCTAAGTGCCCATCAGTGGATGATTGGATCCAAAAACTTTGGTACATTTACACAATGAAATAGTACACAGCAGAAAGAAAGAAGGAACTCCTACCCTTTGCAACAACATGGATGGAACTGGAAAGTATTATGCTTAGTAAAATAAGCCAGTCAGTGAAAGATAAATATCATATGACCCCACCCATTACAGGACAATAATGAACAAAACAAACAAATAAGCAAAACAGAACCAGATACATGAATACAATGAATAGACCTTCAGTGAGCAGAGGAGAGTGGGGAGGTGAGACGGAGGAGGAGGAGGCAAAGAAAGGGAGTAGTTTCATCAAGGGACTAGCATGGAAGAACCATGGACATGGACAACAAGTGGGATTGACTTTGGTGGGGAGTGGGTGGGTGGGGAAGGGGACAGAGGGGAGTAAAAAGGGGATGGATGTAATACATCAACAATAAAATAAAAAAAAAATAGAATCAGAGATCAGTAAG
The DNA here is from genome assembly GCA_004026585.1 of Noctilio leporinus. Classification (NCBI taxonomy): domain Eukaryota; kingdom Metazoa; phylum Chordata; class Mammalia; order Chiroptera; family Noctilionidae; genus Noctilio; species Noctilio leporinus. Next base: position 135,908 of record PVIW01003720.1, read on the forward strand.
TCTATTAGCATGCACACAGGATTTATGAGTAATACCTGTCTGATGGAAGAGAACAGGCCTTGCCAATGTCAGGGAGAAAGGCAAGAGCAGGGGTGGCAAGATCCCCAGATCCCTTGTTCTGAGGACTTCTATAGTTGGGGAAATGGGTGACGAAGTCACATATTGACTGATGGGTAAAAATGGTGCAAACTTTCCCAGGGGTACGTGACTACTCAAACATAGTATGTGTGGGGGTCTGTTAGCCCAAATCCTTATCTTGCTCCAGACTCCGTTTGCTCATTTTATTGTAAAACAGATATGTGGCAGGAGACAGGCAATTAACCAAAGTTGTTTTATGGGCCTTTTCTTTGGGCTCTGTGGGCCCCCTCCTTTCCCCCTTCCAGGCCTTGAGATGAATACACAGTTTTAAGACTTTCTTTTGCAGATAGTGAAAATGATACATAGAATATCAAAGACTTCCTTCTTCCTGTGCTAACATGGTGTTCCTTGTGATGTTGGAACACTTGGCAATATTATTGGACCAGGTTCAGCTCTGCTGAATTAGTGGGTGAAACATGACTCCCTCCTCCTACCAGCTTGGTTTACTATCTATTCTGTATAAGTACTTAAAGATGTTGCCTGGCAACCAGGATGCTGGACATTGACTAACAATAGCAGTGTAGTCTCAGAGCTTCAAGTTTTTCTTGTGCTATCTCCTGTTTCAGATGAACCCCTTGCTTTGTCCTCTGAAGAAGACAAAAACCTTTAAGCATGTAGAGCCCAGGGTTTTGGGGGACAGGAAGTACAATATTCCCAAGGGGATGGGGAGCGTGGTAAGCAGGGCTATTCCCTCTTCCAATCTGTTTCTTGAACGCAGATATTCTTCCCGGCAGGAGAGTGTCTAGAAGATAGCACTTCGTACTTGAAGGGAATTGTCCCCAACTTGGTACTTCAGTGGTACTTTCCATGTGAGAATAGAATACTGTTTCAGACTGACTGCTTCTGGAGGCTGTGGCATGTGCTATAACCAGTGCACCCTATGACAAGGGCCCACTCCCACACCCACTTTGCTGTGAGGTGTGACCCCTGGTGGATGTGTGGAAGCAGGCATCCTGCAGTTTCTGGACAGTGGTCCTGGCTGAAGCTTAGTGGGCAGTGAGGCGAACACACACCTGGAAGAGTGGTCTATTCCTGTGAAAATAAACCAACAACCCTTCCAGGACAGAAGGGGCCTGATGTAGTAGAGTTGCTGCCAGTAGCTAGGTCAGCTTTCATTAGGTGGAGCCAAGCTGTTGGGCTTATCTGTAGCCAGTCCTGAGTGGCAGTGTTGTGCTTGTACCTGTCTCCAAAGCACCTTCAGAATGAACCAAGCTCTGGGTTCATTTGAGCTCCTTTCAGGTCCTCAAAAGGGCTGTCCCATGTGACACATGGAGATAGAGGTGCAGTGCTGGTGCACAGGTGGTAGAAGACGCAGAGGTCTGCGCTTCCTCTAACTGGTTTAACCTCTGGCTCTGAGGAAGAGTATGTGTATGTATGTGTGTGTATGTATGTGTCTTAGTCAATTCAGGTAGCCATAATAGAATGCCATAGACCAGGTGGTTTATGAACAACAGAGATTTCTTTTCACAGTCCCAGAGATTGGGAAGCTCAAGCTCAAGGTACCGGAAAGTTTTGTTTCTGATTACGGTTCACTCCCTGGTTCAGAGATGGCCATCTTCTCACTGTGTTCTCACATGCTAAAAGGGTTGCGAGAGCTCTCTGAGGGGTCTGTTATGAAGGCATTAATCCCATTCCTGAAGGCTCTGTCCTTACTACCTAATCACATCTTAAAGGTCCCAACTCCAAACACCATCATGTTGGAAATTGGTTTCAACCCATAAATTTTGGGCTAAAGAAACAGACAATTGATAGCAATATATAGAAATGGTTTCTTATAAATTTTACTGATATGAAGAATGGGTAGCACCCACTTTTCAAAAATAAAATAAGCAATACTTTTAAAGTTTCATACAGCCAAATAATCTAATCAACAGAATGCTTTTGTTGGCTTTTGTCAACTTCTTGCATCTATAGCCATCCTAGGCTTGCAATTGATAAATGAATATAGCTCTGACATGAATGTTGATTAAATCTTTACTTACTTTGGAATTTGACTCCTTTGTTACTGACTTATTGGCTGAATGGGACAACAGTTTTCTAATACAAAAATGATGTTTCCTCATTTTTTGTGCTCTTCACAATGTAACAACTATACTTGATCTATATTAGGATTTTTTTCCTCTTACATTCTGTGTAAACAATAAAACAATAGATCAAGCTCTCATTTGCAGAGTTGCCAATTTACATAGTGTTAAGTACTTTTAAAGTGCCTGATTTAAAGTGATTGACATGATGTCACTGAATGTGGAGTTGTGAAAAGATGTGCTATAGCACACTATTAGAGAGTATTTCCACCATCTAGATATAAAGGGCATAAATGATTTTAAGAGCATAGGTAATGGTATCATATAGTAAAATAATTAGGAATTAATAAGGTTTGAGTATTTCTTGCCTATGTTTTAAATACAATTTATTTAATTTGTTTTATAGAATTTAATTTTTAATAATGGTTTTATTTAACAACTAGCTAGCAAAATTCCTGGAAATTTAATTGTAGGATAACACAAGCCGTGTCTGCTCCCTCTGGCCTCACTTGTGCCAGATGAACCACCTCCATCCCGTGTCAGAATGCTTTTATGTTTGCCCAGCTTTATGACTTGGTGGGTCTGGCAGACTCCAGACCACCATGGCCCATGTCACTTGGTACCCCAGGGGTTGGTTCATCAATCTGTCTCTACCAAACCCAGTAGCACAACAGGAGCTGTTTTTCAGTGTAACTCACCATTGCAGATGGCATAGCCTTGTCCCAGAACCCTGTGGGTCTGCACTGATTCTCCCCTATGGACTTGCTGGATGCTTCACATAGTACTTTTTCATCACCACTATCCCTAACACAGGGTCTTGTCCAGATGCATGGCCCAAGGGGAAGGGAAGCCTGAACCACAGCTTGGACCTACAGCACAGTTCTTTCCTGCTTTGGGGCTCTCTGGGTTGGCAGCCTTTTGGGTCCCAGTTTTTGGGCTGGACTAGGACTCTCAGGTGTGGCATATGCGCCTGCAGAAGCAGCAGAGGCCTATCCAGTATTGTACTTCCTTTCTGAGTGGTGGAAGGTGCAAGAGGCAGATTTATCTTTTATTTTGGAGGGACTGTCCTGCTACTGGATACCTAAATGCTACACTGATAAAACAGATCTCTTAATCTTTGTAGGGTTTCCCTCCCACCCTCAGGAGGGCATGTGCATGTGTCTTACCAAGGCCCCCAGGCGTAGTGGCCAGAGGTGAGGTGGGAGCAAATCCTCAGAAGTGCACAGATGGTCTTGGAACTGCCCTTGGGGCAGAAATTGGGATTGTGTAAAGGGAGAAGCTGGATGATGTGCCCTCACTGAGGGGCCTTTGGGGAGACCTGGGGTGGAAATGGCCCCTGGGAGTTGTCTCTAGTTAGAGCAAGCAGGTCAAGTACCCTACATCCATCAGTTACCCAATACATGCAACTCCTGGAAGGGGAGATGACCTTGGCTGAGATGATTCTTTTCAGCTAAGGCAATCCTGAAGAGAATTAACACCCAGGTTGGGGGGAAGGGGGTCCAGCGGTTCTGAAAGAGGACCTGGAGGGCTCTCCAGAGGCCCACCCCTATTCACACACAGCAATGCTCATCCGCAAAGGCAGAGATGTATCTAGTGAGCAGCACTCTGGGAGTCCTAATTATTGACAGATTAGAACACGTGCTTTAAACAGAAAAATGACCTTGAAGAAGATGGGGATGATCAGGAGCTAAAGCCAGAAGACTCACAGCTCCTTGGGTGTGGTGAGCAGAACAATTCAAACACCTGCAATGCTCAGAGAAGAAGAATCAGTCCCAAGTGATCCATTTGGAGAAGGAAAAGGAAATTGCTTGGCATTTCCCAGATGGATTCATGAGTTTATGTAAAAATTAAAATGGGGAAATATGTTTCAGAAGCCCATTCAGCGTCCCGGCCCAAACCAAAAATTGAACGTGGAGCCTCTGGACAAACGGGACCTGGCAGGCAGGAAGCCCCCTGCTGGCCCGGGACACCCTTTCTCGTGGTTTTCAGAAAGGGGCTCAGGAAGCTCCATTTCCGTGAGGGCTCCAGCGCCGGGTGGGGAACAGAAAGGCTTGGGAATGGAGTGCGGTGAGGGTGACCTGACACAAGAGCTTCCAGGGAGCCGCAGCTGCTGGGGCTGTCGTCGGGGATGCTGCGGCCACTTTTCTTTCCGAGAGAGGGGTGTGGGTTTCAAGCTGAGCCCCAGTGAAGCTCGCCCTGGCCCCGGGGCGGAGGTGCCACCCAGTTGAGATCCTCCCCAGCCGCATTAGGGGAGTGGAAGAAAAGGGGGTGGGGTGGGGTGACCATAGCTGGGTAGGGCAGCCCTACGCCAGGATGCTTAATACGTGTTAGTGAATGAATGATTCCTCCGCTTTCTCTCTCTGCAGGTAAAGTTTCCTCAGTCCCATTTCCTAACTAGGATGTCACTGGACACATCAGAGGTCCTGGCCACGGGGAGTGAAGAGCAGCTCTCACGTCCAGGAGGGCACCTGCGGCTCTCAGCTAAAACGTGCCCTGGTGGAGGGCGAGCACTTTCAGCACTTGCTTCTGGACGGCCCATTAAACCCCACTGTTGGTCAGTCCTTTCAAAGTTTAAATCTGTACACACCCTGGCAAACCTAGAACTACAGGGAGTTCTCTTCCTACCCCACTAAGTCAAAGCTAAATCCCTGTCGTGTTGGTAACCTGCATTCCAGGGAAGGGTACCCCCCCACCACGCCCCCCACTTCTTTCAGTTGACAGGCAGGAAGCCATGGAATTATCTTTCCCCCCTTGGATTAAATTGAGTGCATGGACCTGCAAAAAGCTTCTTCTCAAAGCAATTAACGTGAGCCTTTGTTTCTGTCAATGTTCCACCAATCAGACCTTTAAGAGAAGAAAAAACCTTTGCTAAAACCCACCAACCCTGCATTACCTTTCAAGAGAATTCTTCATGTTTTTCTGATGTAAGTTGTATTATTTGTTGATTTCCTTTTCTGAGGGTTTATCCCCCTCTCCCCATTTTTTTTTTTTTCCCTGGGACATGGAGTTAGTGATCTTTCTGGTGCCTGGTGTCCACACCTCTTCTTTGGTGCAGTTACGTAAATACTAAGGTGCCAGAAATGACAGTAACCACCCCTGAACTTGGCTATGAGTGTGGGCTCTTCTTGACCAGCTCCCCTTCCCCTTTCCCATTGCTCCACCTCTCTCTTTTATTTGAAGCTATGCAAGAAGTTCATACATGAAACTTGGATCATAACCATAAATTTTGCTTTCAGCTCCAAGTGCACCGTATGCTTGTATTGGTGCTTGAGAGCCATATCCGTTGGTACTTCAGATACATGAAGCAATGATGATTTGCTCCTTCATTTACGATGCAGAGTCCTGGGAGGGATGCAGAAGAGCAATCTAAATGATTAAGGGCCAAAGAGACTCTCCTCAGAGGGGAAACAAGAAGAACCAGATGTCACGTATTGGTTGAATGGAAACCACTTACAAGCATCTGAGAGCTGTGATGACAGCAAGAGATAGGGCAGAAGAAAGACCAGAGGCTTTAGAGGAAGACAGGAGAATGTGCTGTGTGTTTAGTATTGGGCTGTGGATGCTCACTCAGAAAGTGTTATAGAACTCATCATTTCAGACACTGAAACCAGATGATAAAAGAGTATATATATATTATATAGTTTATTATATATTTATTATTATATATTTATTATATAATAAATATATTTATTATATATTTATTATTATATATTTATTATATAATAAATATATTTATTATATATTATATATTTATTATATATTTTTCTTGCTGGAACTGTAGCTTAAATGGTAGTGAGTGTGTGTTGACTTACTAGAGAAAGCTGGATTTGACTGAAAAGTGTGGTGGTTTCTATACTTTAGGTTTGTAAACCTGTATTTCTTTCTTTAAAAAAACAAGACAAAACAGAACATGACTATATTTCAATACACAAGTTCTTACAACCAGAAAATAAAATAGCACAGAAATAACAAAAATAAGGTATTTCATTTGCAATACATGAGAAATGGTTAACATTTTAGTTATATATGAGCTCTTAAGAAACCAGTTACAAAGACACAGCTCTTTAGAAATCAGTTACAAAAACACTAACAATCCAAGGAACTGGAAAAAGAGAAAATGAAATAATACAAATAGCAATTAAGAATATGATGACTTTCCCCAGCTAGGGCACATAACCAGGTTGCAAGCCAGGTCTCCAGCTAGGTCCGTAGCTGGAGGCAGGTGAAAGGCAACCATACATTGATGTTTCTCTCTCTCTCTGCCTATCTCTCTTCCCCTCCCTCTGAGAATAATAAATAAAATTAAAAAAAAAAAAAGAATATGATGACTGAGCTGACCAATGATGGAGGAATAATTTCTCTGTAATAGCACACTGTCAAAGAATAAAAATGTTGTGCTGTACAGTTTGAACTCAAACAAACATTGAGAGATTGGTGAGGAGTATATACAATTGGGGGGAAACTACTGTTTTGACTGAAAATATAAATTTTGGATATCCTTAACTCCATCATTTCTTTTTCTTTTTCTTTTTCTTTTTTTTAAAATTTTATTGTTGTTGTATTACATCCATCCCCTTTTTGCTCCCCTCTGTCCCCCTCCCTACCCACCCATTCCCCCCAAAGTCAATGCATCATTTCTAATTAAAATTACTTCACCAATTTAGTTGAACAAATTTGAAATGAGTTATAAAAAAGCATGTTTACTGCATCAGAAATATGTAGCTAGCATCTGAGCCCAAAACACTACCTGTATTCCTTAATGTCTTGTAGCTGCCCAGTTGGAACCGAGATGCTTAGTAAATAGGCAAATCTCTGGGACCCCCTCCAGGTGTAGTGCATTAGAATTTGTGGGGTTGGGTTTAGGGAATTTGCAGTTGCAGAATGCACTTCAGGGGAATCTCAGATACTTAGAGACCTAAGAACAATGGGGTATATGTAGTTTGAAGTATTTTACTTGTATTAACTCAGTTTCATGCTCACAACTACCCCATGAATTATGTTCTATGATTATTTAAAGTAAACACATGAGGAAACTGAGCCACAGAAAGGTTAAGTGATATGCACAACTGACACAACTAGGAAGGCTCAGAGTCAGAAATGCCCCTCATCTGATAGTCTGGCTGCTAACTCCCTACTCTTAACCACCACACCAAGTGGTCTCCTTGAGGAGAGTTAACATTGAAATCCAGTTGGCCTTATGAGATGGAACAGTAGGGGAAATGATTTACACTCCCCTTTATCAAAGGTAAATTCACCTTTTCTCTGGTTTGTTTTTAAACAGAGGTGAATGAATAATTCAAGGCCGTCTATGTCCGTGAAATGTATGTGAGCATGTAGTGATATCAACTTGGAATGGAAAACCCTGGATTTGTCATTTACTTTGACAGTAAAAGGTTGGGAGAACTTTAATTTTGATAAGTGACACCTGCAGTTGAAACAGGGAGGCACTTTCATGAGGGTTTTTATTGCTTTCCCATAAATTGGGTTGAGGTTACCTGCTTGCAAAAGCATTAATAGTTCAGATAGAAGGCTGACATCCTGGACCTCAAGGAAGCATTTTATATGTGTCTTTCCAGGTAAGTATCCTTTCAATGGCAAATCTTACACTATCAACTTTGTATTATTTCACATTCTGTTAATTCTATACATCTTTTAACTTTCACACTGTATCATAGTATATAATAATTAATGAGGCAAGATTTTGAAATATATTTTAGGTGATCAAAGAAAGAAGAAAGTATGTTCTTTACATTTTAATGTTAAAAATATCAGGAATTCTGTAATTTATTAATTCATAGACATGTAGTGAATGCTTATTTTAGTGTTGGACATAAACTGTTGAGCAAGACAGGTGAAGTTCCTGCCCACAGGGACTTAAAAGTGGAACCATGTGAAATTGCTAATATTTAAGACTTGTTTGAATTTCAGAAAGGGCATTTTCATATGACTCAACAGCAGGGAAAAGCTTACAATAAACAAATGCATAAATGAATGCATAAAAAAATAAAAATAAGAGCTTGTGCCAATTACCAAGCTCTCTCCTTTGGCCTCCAAACCTTTCTTTGCTCATGCTTGTGTTGCTGAGGATGGGTCTGTAAACCACACTTGGGCTTTGTCAGCTGGATCCCTGCTTAGACCTGCAATGGAGGGAGAGAGAGTGCCTGCAAAGCTGGGGAAGGGGGAGGATAGGGGCTGGTCCTTTCCTGCCTGTTTCCTTGTCTTCCTGTTTGCTGATGGTTTCTGTGAATCTCAATCCCCTTAAGCCTGCTTCTTGTGCAGTAACTCTGCCTCTCTGTAACAGCAGCTGAACACAGCCGCCACCCCTGCGATCTTAATTTCAGCTCTGCCAGGTCCCTGTTCGGAGCTTCTTCTGAATAAATCTAACCCTGTTTATTTGTTTCTCTAGCAGATTCTCTGGAATCTGCTTCCAGTAGTTGGTATCTTAGTGTTTTTTCTTCTTCCTTTTTTCATAACCCAGAAGCATAGAATCATGGAATAGACAGACAGCAGGAAGAGGGGAGGGGAGAGAGGAGGGACTGTTTGAAAGAGTGTGAATGGATTAGTCACAGAACATATACGAAGGACCCATGACATGGACAACAGTGTGGGAATTGACTTTGGAAGGGGTGGGGGTCAAGATTGAGGGGGATGAGGGGGAAAATTGGGACATCTAAAACCACATAAATAATAAAAAATAATATTATTTATTAAGTTGGTTATGGGGTATATAAAAGTTTATAATATTTTCTGTAGAATTCATTATAATGAACTATTTCCACATAACTTAAAAATAAAAGGTAAAAGATAGTGGTTTTTATACTTTTGGGATAAAGTTAGTCTCCTTGTACTCCCTTCCAACTCAGTTTCCCCTACTTAAAAAAACATTTTTTTTTCAATATCAGTTTACATTCAATATTTTTTGCATTAGTTTCAGGTGTATCTCCTTGTTTTCTTTCCAATTACCTAGTTAACAACTTCATACGTGGTTGACATAGTATTAAATTCTCTCTTAAAACACTTGGTTTGGCTTCTGTCTCCTCACTGGGTTTCATCTAATAGAGGGCCATACAGAGAATTAAAATAGGGTTATGTGAGGATGGCTAGTTAATCCACTGTGCTAGACTGGGAACTGCTTGGATGACTACTTAAAATGGAGTGGTCAGAGAAGGCCTCTGCAGAGGTGATATCAAAACTAAAGGACAAAAAGTATGTGTTTGTGTAGGGGCCCTTCAGGGAAAGGATGCAGCTAGTTCAAAGGTATTAAGGTGGCAGCCAGACAAGGAGCTTTGTCACACCTGATAGGGAGTTTTCCTTTAGTTGTTGTAAGTTGGAAGATTTTAAGCTGAAAAATGGACTGATTTAATTTATATTTTAAAAGCTCATTCTGGGTTTTTGTGGACAATGGATTGTAAAGAGTGAGAATCAAAATAGATTCTAGGGAGTAAGACTTAAAACGTCTATCTTGATTGTCTATTTTAGCTAGGAGGTGTTTGCTGGGTCTAGGTGGGAGGTGGTGGTGACTCCAACCAGGTGGCAGTAATAGAGATGGTGAGAAGGAGACAAATTGCGAACATACATTGGGGAAGTTAAAAGAACCCAGTGAAGCACTGAGGTATAGATAAAGAGAAGAAATAAGAAAAACTTGCAACACTGTGTGTGCGTATGTATGTATTAGCTCTCCATTAAGCCCACTCACCATCCTTATCCCCCTCATATCCATATACTCACACACTTCTATGCACATATCTATTTATGGGTAAGGAAGAAACCTTCCTTTGTCCTTTTGGGTTCTTCCAGCTGGTCTGATAATTACATCTACATGAGGCAGATGAACAAGATAGAATAATCAAATTTAATTACATGTGTACATATGGGAACCCTACATATGTGAGAGTTGGAGGCCACACATACATGAGAGGTTCAGAGGCACAAAGGTAAAATGAGGTACATAGGACATTCTGAGCTGGAGATGAGGTGATTACAGCACCTTGGGGTTTCAGAGGGGAGAAGGGTCTCTTGCAGGATAAGAAGAGCAAATGTTCAGTAATAACTGGAAGTTTGCGGTGCCCTATAGCTAGGTCATTAAAAGTTATTTCTGGTACTAACTCTTATGGGCAAGGCCCCCATTGAAATTCTTAAGGTAGAGGTAAAAGTTTCTTTTGAGCCTGTGGAGTCTCGATTGCCTTTTGCTTAAGTGAATGCACATGCCTAAGTGGCGTATCTTGTGGGGGAGGGTCTGTTCTGAGCACCTTCATCCACACACTGGGAGCTTCCATTTGAGATGCCATGGGCCTTTGCTCTTTGCAGATTCTACCAGCCTCCCTTACTGGGTTTTCATCTAGTTCACTTTTTGCCCTCTTCTATGCAGCTTCTTAAGAAAGCTGAGTTGGTTACACAGAAGATGTGCCAACATATAGTTGGATCAATCTCATTGTAGAGCACTGGTGTTAGATACTACCCAACATTTAATTTTACGGCCCTTGGTAGACACATGATTACTTTAGTTTATTCGGTGGGAACAGAAATTAAGTGGACAACCAAGATGCTCTTTTATTTTCATTTGATTGATTTGATAAACTATAATCTAGGATGTTAAAAATTTTCCAGGATGATAAATGAATTCACCAAAGTAGCAGGATCCAAAATTCACATCCAGAAATCAGTTGAATTTTTATATGCCAATAACAAACTAACAAAAAAGGGAAATTAAGAAAACAATCCTTGGTAGAGCAATGAGGGAAAGATGGGATAAAGGTAATGCAATAAAATTAAAAAGAAAGGAAAACAATAACCCAAAGGGAAAAAAAAAAATCCCATTCATGATTACTACAAAACAAAACAAAACAAAAACAAAAACAAAAAAAAACACCTAGGAATAAATCTAACCAAGGATGTAAAAGACCTGTACTCAGAAAATTATAAGACACTGAAGAAAGAAACTGAGGAAGACACAGATAAGTGGAAGCATGTACTGTGTTCATAGATAGAAAGAATTAACTTTATTAAAATGTCCATACTACCCAAAGCAACCTATAGATTCAATGCAATTCATATCAAGATTCCAATGATGTATTTCATGAAACTAGGACAAATATTTGAAAATTTTATATGAAACCACTAAAGGCCCTGCATAGCAAGAGTGATCCTGGGAAAGATGAACAAAGTTGGAGAAATCACACTACCTAATATCAAACTACACTAACAGGCCATAATAATCAAAACAGCATGGTAGTGGCATAAAAACAGACATATAGATCAATGGAACAGAATAGAGAGCTCGGAAATAAACTCACACCTTAAGAGTCAATATTTGATAGAGGAAGCAATCATATATAATGAGCTAAAGTAGTTTATTCAATAAATGGAGTTGGGAAAATTGGACAGATATGTGCAGAAAAATGACACCTTACCACCTTCATACACTACAAACAAGAATCTATTCAAAATGGATCAAAGACTTAAATGTTAGATTTGAAATAATAAACATTGTAGAAGAAAACATAGGCAGTAAAATCTCAGACATGACTTGTAGCAATATTTTATCAGATAAATCTTCCCAGGCAAGAGAAACAAAAGAAAAAAAAAATAAACAAATGGGACTACATTAAACTAAGAGCTTTTAGCACAGCAAAGAAAATCAATTAAAAAATGGGAGAACATATTCACTGATACATCTGATAAGAGTTTTTCAATTCAAAATTTATAAAGAACTTACAAAACACCAACCCCCCCCCAAAAAAAAAACCCACAAAAAAACAAAAACCAGAAAACGCCCCTAACAACCCAATTTTAAAAAATGGGCAGGCCCTGGCTGGTGGCACAGTAGATATGGTGCTGGCCTGCAAACCCAAAGGTTGCTGGTTTGGTTCTCAGCCAGGGCACATAACCAGGTTGCAAGCCAGGTCTCCAGCCAGCTCTGTAGCTGGAGGCAGGTGAAAGGCAATCATATACTGATGTCTCTCTCCCTCTCTCCCTTCCCCTTTTTCTAAAAGTAATAAAGTCTTTAAAAAATGGACAAAGGACTTGAATAGACACTTACCCAAACAGAATGTATAGATGACTAATAGATATATGAAAAGGTGTTCAATGTCACTAGTCTTCAGAGAGATGCAAATTAAAACCACAATGAGATATCATTTTATACCTGTGTGAATGGCCATCATCAATAAATCAAGAAACAAGTGCTGGTGAGGCTGTGGAGAAAGGGGAACCCTTCTTCACTATGGATGGGAATGCAGATTGGTGCAATAACTGTGGAAGGCGGTAGGGAGTTACCTCAAAAAATTAAAAATGGACCTGCTTTTCAGCCTAGCTATACCACTTCTGGAAATATATCTGAAGGAACCCAGAACACTAATTTGAAAGAACAAAAGCACCCCTATGTTCACTGCATCCCATGTGTTTGTCAGTAGATGAGTGGATAAAACAACTATGGGACATTTACACAATGGAATTCTACTCAGCAGTGACAAAGAAGAAAATTTTACCCTTTGTGATAGTATGGGACCTGGAGAACCTATGCTAAGTGAAATAAAGCAGTCAGAGAAAGACAAATTATGATTTCTCTCATATGTGGAATCTAATGAACAAACTGAGCTAACAAGGAAAATGAGGACAGACTCATTGGTGGAAAGCAGATGACAGCTAGGGGATGAGGCAGTTTAGCGGGTGGAGGGATTGAGCAAAAAGGGAAGTAAAACTCATGGACTTGGGCAACAGTGTGGTGACTGCTGGGGGAAGGGGAATAAGGGGACTAAATGGTAATGGAAAAACATAATAAAGATTAAATTAAAAAAAATATATGCCCAAAGATGATAAAAAAATTTTGTAGGTTGCACACTATCTACAGATTAGGTATTCAGCATAAGCATAAGCCATCTATAAACTCTAGACTTCCCCATTCTCAAACCATTTGGCAAAGAGGAAGTGTGTGCATAAGATAAGCATGGCAAAGGCATGAGAATAAAGACATGTAACTATTATTTTCATAAAATGATTTAGGGTGTAGACAGTATAGACAACTTTAATGAGTGTCTAAGGTCTCCTCCCTGCCTCCTATCCCTCATGATCTGCATGTACGTTTCTTAGTTGGAAATTTATAGCCTGTTAAATCTAAGACAAAGCTTTGAAGTTTTTCTGTCCAACATTTCTACCTCAGGATTAAAAAAAAAACAAGGAACAATAGGTTTCTCTTTTTCTGTTTTCCTTTATGTATTTGTAATCTTAAAATTCAGCTACTCAGGTCAATAGGGATCTATTTAGTAGACTTTTAGTACAAATTCCAAATAGGATTTTACCTAATCTTCTAAATCTCAGCAGCAGCTACTAATAAGTCTTTTGATGGCCCAAGGATTCCCATGTAGGGTGGTAATTAGGTAGTGTGTACAGATGCATAACCTGGAAAGTTGATTCCTTGTGGCACCCTGGGTGACACATTCATCCCTGGTTTGTCCCTATTACAGGCGTATCACCAAACGACAAGCTCAGTGACTTTTGCCTCATCTCTGGTCCTGTGACTGTGGCCCAAAAGCACCGTAGGACTTGTCCTAGAAAATTCATCAACTTAGGAAGAGCCTGACAGTGTGCACTCAGAAGTAGGAGAGCTGGGAGTGCATTGGATATGGGGCGAGGAGAGGAACTGGGTCAGCATCTGCCACTTACTGCTTGTCTGAAATCAAAGTTTCTTGAAATAGCATTATACTGCATTTGCACTTATTTTCTACAATTTGGTTTAAGACAAAAAAGTGATATTTATCCAAATATATAAAAAAACCTGTTGGGAACTTATTAATTGAATAGCAATATCTTTATAAATAACAGATTCCCTCTCCCTTCCTTATAGTATTGTTTGGAGTTCTTTGAACACAAGAATTACATATTCTGTTTTTAGCTAACATAGTTTTGTGCAACAAATATCACTTTACACTGCCTAGTAATTCTTGTGTTGATATACACCTATGATAAAATTGGCTGCAAGAATCATGGACTTGTGTTATGGTGTTGCTTATTGTTATTTATTCTGTTCATACTGGAGTGGTAAGTATAATTAGAATATGTAATAATAGACCAAAAATACAGTAAAAAGCTAAGTTGGTCTTTTTTTTCCCCTCTCAAAATCAAATGTTCCACCTGAATTGAAATAATATGTGATGAGCAGGAAACAAAATCTCTACTAAGCTAGTTTTTTTATTTTTAAAAAATCATTAGCTGGATCTACTTGACAACTTCCCTTTATTAGTGTTCCAAATTGCCTTTTTTTTTTGCACTCCCAGGACCAACTACTTTTCTAATTAACCACTATTATCATTATAAGTAAGAACAGGGGCCAGTTTTTACTGCAGAAACTTTAAGATCCTTGGTATTTTAAGCAGTAAGCAGCCTTTGAATTGTCTATCATAATGCGTTATCTCTGTTCTTAAGTTTATGCATTTTCCTCACTCTTCCATTATATGTAAGGTATTTTTAATGTAGAACTATCTGTAATCACCAAATAAACTTGACATTCTTCAAAAGGAAAGAGAATTATGTGACATGGTTTTCTAGAAAGTGTAGCTATTCTAGCTCAGTGACCTTCCTTTGGTTGAGCACCAAGATGGTGTTATGGGACTTTTTTCTGTCACAGTTCCCACAACTATTTTACACTAACCCAGCTAAGGTAATGTATTGTTGAGAGAACACAAAAACTTTACCAGGGACATAGTTGTAAAAGACAATATTTCCAGTGCCTCAAGGTCCATATTCCTACAATTGCCTGAACATGGGCCTGCAATAGTGACATTGGGCTAGTTCTTTCTCTTCTCTCTTCCACAGATGCTTTGCTCTCAGTTTAAAATATAAGTCATGACTCTTAGAGTGGTATTGTGTCACAAGTGTAGAAATTGGTGGCCCCAGACAAGCACACAATTTGAAATACTGATGTGCTTTCTTTAAGCACCAACAACCCAATAAGACCTTAGTGTTCCTCAGCTGTGTTCTTGTTTCAGTAAGTGGTAAAGAATGGCATTAGGTATAGGATCTAGGCGTACCTCAGAGACATGGCAGGTTTGCTTCAGACCGGCATGCTAAAGCTAGTCATAATGGTTTTGCTGGTGGAGGATCTTGTTGCCTTCAGTTTGTAAAATATGTAGCACTTGTGCATCACAAAAAGTGACCCATGTCAGTGTTGGCATGAATGAAATGAAGGGAGTGTGTTGTTATAGGGGGTTTTCAGAAATCCCCTACATTTATTTGAATTAAAATAACAAAATCAGCTTTTCTTTCTCACAGGAAGTCTTATTTGGCCAGATGATTTAATAATAAAGGATGAGTTAGCCTGTTAAACTGTATGGTGAGTATTTTCCATTAATTGCTTAAACTAATTGACAGCTCCAAGGCTTTGATGAAAATACATTCAAAGCTCATGTTCAGGAGACACATATTCCAGCAGAATCTGAACCTTCTGAGCAAAGGAAATGTTTGAATAGAAAACAGCCTTGGAAGCTAGAGATAGTGTATTTCTCAGGAGAGGTTTGGAGACATTTCCTCCCCTCTCTGAATATATTGGTTAAATAAGGTGCTTTTATGTAAAAGAGTAACAGATGTAAGCAATAATGTTTGTTGCGTATTGGCAAAGCTTTTTAATGTACTTTCCAGAATCTGGAACATGAATGACTCCAAGAACAGGGTAGCAAGTCATTTGACAAGTATGTGTCAGAGAAGCCTTGCTGTGAGAGATCACCCCGAGGCTAACCAATGTGGGAGCACGCAACGGGCTCCTTGGAGGTGCTCCCAGATCACCTCCAGGGCCCATGGAGGAGGAGAATGGAACAGGGAATGGAAACCCCTGGCCTTTGTGGGCCTGTAGGAGTCCTGCCAAGGACTTCCTTCCGTGCATTTTTAAACTTGCAAGCTGTAGTAGGTGTGACATCATATGATTGATTAGGGCATTGTCCCTTGGTCACCATCGGTGCAGATCAGCAAGTGTTCATCTCAGGTGGATTCCACACATCCTGTAGTTCTGATTAGGTTTATTAGCACATTCTATGCTGGCTGCCTCTATGCTCTGAGAGTATGGTGGATTCCAATCATTTAGTTTTGACAACATGGAATGGTGCTCTATTGAGTCATTACCTGATAATTTAACAAATACGTGTTTGAACATAGGTCATTGTATAATTTATGGCACAAAACATGGGAGGAATTCAAAGAATTAAGTCATTGGTATAACACGACTCCTCTTTCCACTTTCAATAGTTCACCTGAACCATCTATAGAGAAAACTAGACGTTGATGATGTGCGCTCTCTCCTAGCAAAATAGTGATCTTAGAGACAAGATGTCACAAACAAAATCAAACCCAAAATACTCAAACTAGCCAAATTGTCTTGTTAAAAGATGCTTGTTTTATATTTAATACTTATTTATAAAGATATTTGTTATGTTGATTGTGTATTAATAACTGTAACGACAACTTCACCCAAAACAATAACACTCATAAAGCCTTATGGTCAAAAGGAAAAATTTAAATTTATGTGCATATTTTGTAGAAGAGAAGTAGGACAATCAATAAAAGAATTTCAAACATGAAAATATGTTACAGTAAGAAAAAATTCTGAGAGGAAAATAGAATGGAAATATAAGTTTCAGGAGAAAATATATATAAATAGATGTTCACATTTATGTTAATGGAGGATTATGGACTTAGTTATTGCATTTAGATACTATGCAGTATATGTAAATTGGTGATACCCCTTTTATTTTATAATGCTAACACTTAGGATACACTGGAAATAACACCCTTTCAACTAATTAAAATTATGATGAAAAAATACAGGTATTTATTCTACAAGGTGAAATTGAATACATAGTTAAAAAAAAATTATTGTAGGCCCTGACTATTGACTCAGTGGATAAGTACCATCCTGTGAACCCAAAGGTCACTGGTTCAATTCCCAGTCAGGGCACATAACCAGGTTACAAGCCAGGTCTCCAGCCAGGTCCCCAGCTGGAGGCAGGTGAAAGGCAACCATACATTGATGCTTCCCTCTCCTTCTCCCTCCCTGTTCTTCTTTCTGAAAATAATGAATAAAATCTTTTAAAAAATTATTTTGGGAAATATGTGGGAAAAAAGACCAAACATTTGTACTTTGAAAGATCTATAGAACGTCTATGACAGTCTCTGTAGGCAGTGTCTTCTTTTTTTGAAAAGTAGAACCCATAGACAGTAGAGTTATACCTTTAGCAGGTAATTTGTTTTTAGTCAAGTTAAAAATCTGTGCTGATAGTAGTGCAAGGATAATTATTGGGAGCAAGAACAAGTGAGTGGGGCAGGTAATTCAGGTTCAAAGCTTGCAGAGAGGGAGTACATTAAATCAGAGGAGACTCGGGCAACGTGATCACAAGCTGATAGAATTCAGATGGGAGACTAAGAAAGGCAAATATCCTATTAGTAAGATGACCTTTTAAAAAGGTTTCAACATGCTTTGGCACTAATTGAAAAGAATCCATGGAAACAAGATAGAAAAGCAAAGCAGTTGCAGAGCTGGATATTTATTTAGAGAAAGATGTTGGAGAAGGCCATTTGCATTCACAGAAGTTGGGAGGAGTGTAGGAAGGAGGTGAAAACATTTGAGGAATCAAGTTACACTAGAAAATGAAAAACAGGAGACTCATTTAAGTAGACTCCAGGTTTCTAAGAAGGAGAACATTAAATAGGAAAAAAACATTTTATCATCTACATTTTGTGGATGACAAAGGGCTGGAAAACTATAGACACCCACACACACATATGCACAAAGATTAGACAGAAGGGAGTAATGGGAAGCACCTCTTCATTGTGAAGTGTCAAACAAAAAACTAAGATCATAAATGATACCAGTAATGGTGATAAATCTATCATCTATTTTTTTCCAAATTTTATTAAGATGTATTGCATACATTATACAACATAACAATTTGATGTATGTATATATTGTGAAATGATTGTCACAATTTAGTTACTATCTGTCACCTCATCTAGTTATAATTTTTATGGTGAGAATTTTTAAGATCTACTTTTTAAGCCATTTTCCAATACACATTATAGCATTGATACCTATAGTCACCATGCTGTACATTACATACACAGGAATTAGTACCTTTTGACCACTTTCATTAGCTTTGCCCATTTTCCACACCCATTTCTTTGTTGTCTCTGTGAATTCAGTTTTTTAAGATTCCACAAGTAAGTGAGATCCTATAGTATTTGTCTTTCTCTGTCTGACTTGTTTCATTTAGCATAATGTCCTCAAGGTCGATGTCGCAAATGGCAGGGTTTCATTTTTTTGTGCGGCTTAACATTACTCCATTTGTATTTATATCATATTTTCTTTATCCATTCATGCATTGACAGATACTGAGGGTGTTTCCATGTCTTTGGTATTGTAAATAAGGTCCAGGGCACAGTGGGGTGTAGGTATGTCTTCAACATAGTGATTTCATTTCCTGTGGATATATCTCCAGAAGTGAAGTGCAGATTTAAGTAGTTTTCTTTTTGGTTTGGATGAATATGTTGATGTGATATAATTAGACTATTTTATCTTTCATCTTTCAACAAATAATGAGTAACTTCTCTTTGCAAGGTACTCTGCTGGATGTCAGGGGGCATGTGAATAACCACAGCTGGCCCCTGCCCATGAATTGCTCACAATCTCAGAAGAAAACACAGAAGTATATAAGTGGCTACAGGAACAAGCAGTATGTTGTAGTACAAACAAAAGAAACAATTTTCAAATTGGGGAGACAGGGGAAAATTCATTTACTCCTTGTCTTTGCTAGTCTTCATGCCCAGGCTACCTGTCAGCACCTGGAGAAGCTGGGACACAGCAGTGATTGTGATGGACACTGTCCCCACCCTCCTGGTGGTACCGGTGTTGAGAGGTGTATGTGAAGTTCTCCTTGAGGGTAGTAGCTTGCAGTTTGAAGGAGAAGTACTTTTTTTCCATTAGCACAAGTTTTTCTATTTTCCTGAGGTAGTTCTTTTTATAATTGCTAGCACTTTACAATCTAGCACTTCTTTTGACTACAATTAATTCCACATGTCTGAGAATGTGTTCAAAACTTTTCATGATGTGGCTCCAACTTCCCTTCCAGCTTTGCCTCTTGTAATCCTTCCTCACTCTTTTCATTCACTTGATTCCTTGTCACTTCAGGCTTCCTCTTCCACAAACACCCCAGGTTGTTGCAGACCCCTGTTACTTTGTTCCTCTTGCTTCCTTTGCCTGGAAGGCACCTTTTTCTCTTTGGACTTGAACGCATGTTTCCTTGACTTCTGCTTTTTTGAAATCCTCTTCATCTGTTCTTAAGTCTCAGTTCTCAGGCCAGCTCTTCCATGAAGCCTTCCTAGATAGTCTAAATTACTTCCTTTCCTTGGTGTCTTTCCATGGCACTCAGTTCTCTTCATGTGTGTTTAGCTTCCAGGTGTCTTGACTGTCCTTCAGATCTAAACCTCCTTGTGTGGTACCTAACAAATAGTTGGCCCTGAAAACAATTTTGCTCATTGAATGAAACACTCAGTTGTTGAATTGGTGAAGTTGGCTAATTGAGGCACAGGGTGTGCCTCATGTAGACATATAGTGGTTGATTTCTGGTACCTTGTTTTTCAGAAATCTGACCTCATCCTCCAAGTGGACCCAGAAAAACTAGGACACAATGTAGGTGTCTGATGCTTAGTGCTTGTATCTGAATGGAAAGAGGTGGTTGAAGAGGCCAGATTAGTAGCTCTTCTCAGTGTGTTGCTCTTACGATAATTGGTTTTCCATCTGGCATCAGCATTGGCACCTCTGGCACTATTTACTCTCTCTGTCTCTGCTCCAGGGATGACACCATCTTTATAGTGGGGTTCATTGGGCTGGCGCACTCTGCTGATGCTGTGAGGTGACAAGATGTGCTTCAGGGTGTCATTGAAGCATGAGCTATGCTTGCCTAGTTTGTGATTGCCTCATTCCAGTTTGCTACACCCAGGAGCACTTGCAGGTCTTGGTGTTATCTGTGTTTGTGTATCCACATGTACAGCGATGAGTGTTCATCCAGACCCAGGCACCTGGCTTTGCTTCAGGACGTCTTCACTGATGAGCCTGGTTCTCTGTTTATCCTTCCAGAGGCCTAGCAGGGAATGCAGAGCTAAAGTGCCCCAGACACCTGTGTATACACAGAGCAGATCAGGTCTCTCAGCTGCTCTGCTCATAACTGTGGCCTTCCAGACTGTGACCTGGAGTCTTGACACCATAGTGACACCACACTCCCCTTTGCCCACCTCCTTTAAATTGTGCCAGCCTTCCTGATTTCTTGCTTCCTCTCAGATTCACGGGTCCAGCAGCAGCACAAGTGTTACAGCTTTCAGCTCTCTGCTCCCAGTGAAAATATTCAGCTATGCACATAGTTTTCCTGGTTGTTTCAATGATCTATTGCTGTACTGCAAACTACTTACAACTTAGTGGCTTAAAAATATTTTATTCTGTATCTGTGATTCTGCGGGTCAGGAATTCAGAGCACAGGACAGATGATTTATCTCTGCCTTGTTTTCTTGGGGCTTCTGCTGCTTCAAATAGCTGAGGGCTGGAATAACCACAGGCCAGTGGGGGCATAGTTGGGCTTCTGAAATGAAGATCCAGGGCTCTAAGAATTAGTTTACAGATATAGAAAATGGAAGCTGTCAACTCTTATATTCTGGGCCTGGAAACTGGCTATGCTTTCATCATGCTGAGTGAGTCATAAGTGAGTCACAGTGCCAGCCCAGGTTCAGGATTGAATACTGGGCAGAGCTGGCTCACTGGGGTCCCTTTGGAAATAAGCTTTCACAATAGTAAAGGTTGGCATAGAATTCTCTCCATGTGAAATGATAGCAAAGCATATGTGCAGATACAGTAAGTTAATTTCATAAAAGGCTGTAATGAATAGATTTATTAATTTAATAAAGGCAACAAAAATAGCATCCAATTAAACCTGAAATTAATAAAATGATAACTACAAGCTACACAAGAAAATTTATCACAGTACTCTGTGGCCCCACTTTATTGTTTTGTTAAATTAATTTATTGTTGTTGTATTATACTTATGCCATTTTCCCTCCATTGTTCTCCCCTGATCCACCCTCCCCATCCCCTGTCCCACAGTCAATCCCCTTATGTTGTCCATGTTCATGAATCATTTATACTAGTTCCTTGACTAAACTCTTCCCCTTCTTTGTCTCTTTCTCCCCACCTCTCCCAACCTCTCTGCACTGTCAGCCTGTTCTTTGTTTCAGTGCCTCTGGG